>JASAND010025764.1:0-12056 GCA_030248195.1 Trissonchulus latispiculum
TAGGGGCGCTATCGCGCCCCTACATAATATATATCTATATGTATATATATATATATAATACATGGAAGTACGAATAGGCGGATATAGATTATATCATCTAATTTAGAATCTGGAGCTATAATTTAAAGTCCAGAAATTGATGTAGATGAATGTATAATATTTACAGCCCGCGAATATGGGTTGTTCGGCGACGCTGTGCCCATATTAGTTCGCCCACAACTTAGTCCTCCTTTCTTTTAGAACCTAGCCCCATATTAAGCATTTTCAAAGCTAGTCCTCTCTTGATTTCGCAACCGCACCCCATCCACCCATATTACTTTTCCATGCTCCGGAGGAGCATTTTACTTTCTTGTACAAATATCAGGTGTCTAAGTAAACATCATAACTTGTAAGTATAACATCATAACTAGTAAAAACCTTGGAAATGTACGTATATATACGCGCGCGAAGTTTTGTAGACATGCCTTTTTTCTGTTTTTCCTGATTTCTTTTTCTTACCTTCAAATCGCGACGACGGGGCTGCCCTCCCTCCAGATCCATCCCTAGTAGTTTTTAGTATTTATACAATAAACGTTGTTAAACATTTTGGTACGTATGCTCTCATAAGCTCTCATTTTATTCTAGCCGAGATAATCCGAAGAGAATGTTTTCAAAGAAAATATTTAGCGAAAATTGTATTAGATACTTGCATCAAAAAATGCAATTGAAGGATGTAGCATGTGTTTCGTAGCCTATGGCTTTGTATGCAATACTGATTGACTATACAAGCATCGTCGAAGCTTAACATAAATCACAAAGACAATATAGAGCGGGGGTTTGGGGGCGGCAGCCCCCAAAATCCGAGAAATTTTTTGAAAAATCACTTAAAACGTAATAGAAACTTTGCTTTCTTGATATATATAATTTGAGTGCTACTTCCACATTTTGGCTTGGCCATTCTTTTGTCATTTTTATTTTGGCGTCGTCAAAACTATTGTTTATTTCTGCAAACGACGCTATTTTTGACCAAAAAACCTAGCTGGGGAGAGACCCAAGTGGCGGAGGTCGCTCTAGCATTGGTCTGAAGATCACTTGGCAGATATATTTATTCATTTAATAGTTCCTGGCTGGGATACGACCAGGGGCGCCAGTCCTGGAGGTTGCTATTTGCCCATAGCTGGGGATCAGGTTAGCTATCAGCCAGAGCATGTCCACACGCCGGTGGGTCGTGACTGAAAGCCCAAGGGGCCTGATCTTCTCCTCGTCCTGAGTAGCTCTAGCCAGCCCAACTGTTACCACCTCCGGGTGAGCTTTATAGCGCTCGGACCCCCCACTTCTCAGGACTTCCAAGATCAGAGGTAAAAAGCAGCAGGGTACTCTGACTTCCCCTTTCGAATATGCCTGGCTGCCCCGGTGTTCCGCTGGAGACACTAGTTCTACGTGATCTGGCTCCGGAGGCGACCACTTTTTCAAAAGTGGTCAAATCTGTGTCAAATGAAAGTCCTTAGCGAATGGAACAACTTTTGTCATAGAGCCACGTACCCAAACTTGCTGTGCCACATGACGCCACGTGCCTATAAAACTTTTGTCTTTGCGTTTTCAACCGAAGTTTAAAAGATATATAGACATATATAGGCCAGCGCACGCATATATCCTCTTTTGTGCGGAGCATTTTTGTTACTGGTATATATATATTTACTTCGAAAATTGACTCGAGCACCCTCACTGCTATTTTAATAAGTGAAACTTACCTCCTCCCCCCCCCCCAGCTGAGCAATGGGTTATCAGAAATAAACCACATTTATTAAACCACACCATTTTGTTATTTTTAAACCACACCATTTTGTCCTATTATGCTAACTTTGCTAAGCAACCGCGCCAAATCATTTCTGGTACACCCTGTGGAGACAGACCTTGCCCATATATGCTATGTGCCGCGATAGCCAAGTGGTAAGGTGTTCGACTAAAGATCTTACGGTCCTAACCTAGGTTCAAACCCCCGCTGCCACAAGGCTTTCGCAAATCCCCTTGAGCAAGGGACTATGCACATATCGGTTCGCCGTGGGCTCCTGCCAACCCAGCTGTCTATCCTTAACTGGTCGGTAAATGGGTACCACAGCGGTGGGAAGGTAACAGGAGTCTGTGTTCTGGCGTAATGCCTGATGAAGGGCTGGCCCCCCTTCCACAGATGTAGTCAACATTGGACTTGTCGCTCCTGGCTTCGGGCTGTGAATAGATAAGATAAGCAGTGGCACCTATTTATAACCTTCTGTAGGTTGGAGTTCTCTCCAGGGGTCACCTTACCTTATCTTACCATGTATAGTAAAGGTTCGAAAAAAAATACACCGGCCGGGTCCGAAAAAAAAATACACCCACCCTAAGTCGGGCTAGAAGCTGCGGAGCCCAGCCAAACTGTACCCCATAAAAGCGCAAGCTTATTTATATCCAGCCATGGTATGACCGTTTCCCCAAGGCCCCGCACTCACGCAGGCTGAGGACTCAAAAATGGTACTATGAAAAAGTTGGTTTTCAACTTTTGGATCAGTTGGCAACTTTTTGGCTCTTGTTCGCTACACTAAAGCTATAGTAGCACCTATTGTTTTAACATAATAGACATTGTTTCTAGTTTTTTTGGCAATAGGTTCGGGCGCCCCTGCTTCGTACAGTTGTGTAGTAGGCGTATTTTTTTTTTCGGATCCGCTGGGCACTTGGGTCGAAATAAAAATACCAGAAAATTCTTATTTTAGCTGCCAGAAATCGACCAGGTGTCGAGTTTTCGCGTTTTTAGAGGTATTTATGACTGTAGCATGCACTGAGGTCTCCTCGGTTAGTTCCGGGGTCAATCTTTACCTTACTACAGTGTCGTATGATTGGCTTGAAAATTTGTCCTCAACTTAGCAGAACTTTACTGGAATGACTTTTAGCGCTGTTTTATGCTAGTATTTACAGCTATTAGCAATGATTCCAGTAATATTCATTCAAGTTTTAGAAGCGAGTATCTTCGCTACTGCATTTTCAGGACACAACCCGGTGTAAATTGCTTGCGACAGTCTCAGTAACTAAAAGTCGAGGATACTTTCAGGTAGTTAGAGAATTGAAACTAGTTGAAAAAGCTCAGGAAATTACGAATCCAGAGTAAACTTAATAAATAATACCGTAGTATGCACAGGCGGACAAAGGGGGGGGGGAGGAAAGGGGGGGGAAATTTCCCCCCCCCCTCGGCGAAGTCGTCCACAAGGGGTCGCAAAATTGCTCCCACAAGGGGTAAGAAAATTGGCCACAAGGGGTAAGAAAATTGCCCAAAAAATAGGTTTTACGACTAAAATTTCCAAAAATTTTCCGGCTTCGCCGGAATTTTTCACTTAAAATCACTATTTTTTGCTAAAAAACGTCCGAAAATTGCGTTTTTGCTAAAAAATGGCTGTTTTTTGTTAAAAAATGGCAAAAATCGCTTAAAAATTGCCTTCAAAAGTACCCCCTAAGAAAAATCGCTCTCACAAGGGGTACCCAAATTTGCTTCCACAAGGGTCAGTGAAATTTGGCCTCCCGTTCAGGTATGGTAGTATGGTAAATTATAACGACTTTTTCTACGTTCACATGCTCAGATCGGGCTGCCAGGTTTCTCAGCAGACAAGCTTTCAGCACTGAACTGAAAACTTACAATTTTTTCTACTTTGAATGAGCTAAATGATGGTTTATAATCAGTTGTGCCCATGGCTAGAGAATTAATAACAACGTAGACGACCCCTTCCGGTAGTCATTGGGATTCCTGAACTCATGTTAACAGCCATGAGCATCTATGACGGTTTTCAGAAGGTCTTCTAGATGTCTGCTGGATATTTATTCTTTGTCGTTACGTTTGTTCAGAATAAAAAACAAAATATGGCCACTGAATAAGCAACATTATTGACATTACTGTATGTTAAAAACAGTATCGGGCCAGATGAAAAAAGTTTTTCGGGCCATATGCGGTAGGCAGCCTATCTAATGAAAATTAACCACCATAGACTGGAAAGATGGGTCAATAGTCAACGGGAAATGCATGAGCAGCATCTGTATATACGATTTGTGCAGTCATTTTGGCGCTAAATAGTGAAAAGGCGAATTTTTGGCCCTGTATTTTTTTTCGACCCCGTGTATTTTTTTTCGATTTGGGTCCGAAAAAAAAATACAGTCAATTTTCAAAATTTTTCTGAAAGCGCAGGCCTTGCCCGGGAACTTTGGGCATGGGAAGAAACTAGACCCCACCCGACACATGCTGGGCCATGTCCGGGATCTCTACGGCAATCCTATAAAAAGTTATCCAAAAAGTTGCCAAATCGTATTTTTTTTTCGAACCTTTACTATATGCTATGTAAGAATTTGGGATTTTTTGCAAAAAAAATGCCGACCTTCCGAATAATTTCTTCATAGCACCCCCTCCCCCAGGCTATGAATCACTAAAAATATCCTTTCACCTGCACTGCGTATATACAAGCATTCATGTATATACGTATTTTGGGAAGGTGAAATTTTTATGTCATATAATCCTCGACCTGGCTTCATTCCTTTTCTGTCTTGCTTGCCCAGTTATTCTCCTTGGTTACGTAACCATACCTATCTACACACCCTAATCCTTATCCTTGATTTCTGATAACCTTAGCTGCTGCCTAGAAATCGGGTTTGAGTCTGTCTGTAGTGCTGAACTTGTTTTTGAAAGCATGTATATACGTATATACGCATCCATTATACCTTCGTTCGTACGAAGAATACCTATGTAACGTGAACATATACACGTACGTATGTGTGTTATATATACGTGTACATGCATATTTATTGCATATATATACGTACTTTAAAAGTTTGCTCATATCATAATGCTCGATAAACTGAGGTTATGATTCAGCTACATACGTACGTACCTATTCTTAGCAACCATGACCCTCAGATAAAATGATCTGTTAGGTTTTGTACGTTTGTTATTATATATACTGCAGAGTAGGGATGCACCGGGGCCTGGCCCCGGCCCCGGCACCGGGGCCAGGCCCCGGCCCCGGTAGTCAGGCCCTGGCCCCGGCCCCGGTGATCAGGCCCCGGTACCGACCGGGGCCAAAAATTAGCAGAATTTTGTAAGTTTTTGACATTTTTTGACCAAAATTTTTAAATTTCGAAAGTCAAAAAGTGTTACAAAGCGTTTGTTTTCCAGCCGATATGAATGAAAACAACGATAGTAATGTTTCTATATCGTAAAATATTGCAAAATTTAAATTTTCAAGAAAATTTTAGAAAATTTTCTATTTGGACCCCCAATTTCCAGGCCCCGGCCCCGGTACCGGGGCCAAGGTGGCCCTGGCCCCGGCCCCGGTAGTGGCGGCCCCGGTGCATCTCTACTGCAGAGTGCAGATAGATTATTTTTAAACCAAATTTTTGTCCTATTATGCCATGGTTGCTACCGCGTATGTCTGTGCTTTGCGTTGCTGTTTAATTTGTATGTATATACGTATATATTAGTGCATATTATAATTATTATTAGTTCATTCTTTTTTGGTTTTTCTTATTTTACAAATTAGCATTATAGATATATATACGTACGTATATAGGTGCGTATATATACACAAACTGAATGTGACTGACAAGTCGGTTGAACTGAAGCTATTAAATCGGCTTAGTCACCAAGAAGACAGCTTGCCAGGAGCTTTGGTGTGAACTTTTTTGAAGCTGATGCTGAATGAGGTTTGTAATAAGATACGTATATCTGATTGGGTTGAGCTTTCCAAACGCCGAGTGCTGAGTTGGCTGGAGTGGTTTAAACTTTTCAACGACTTATCATACTACAGGGGAACAATTGCTAACCGGAAACAATTGCTAACCGGAAAATTAATTTTACTGTCTGAATTCCGCCATCTTATTGACCCTGAGCAGAGGCCGACCCCAATGTGCCCTGACTGTGGGAGAAGTCTGGGACCCGCTGGGCACTTCAACGTGCTCCTCAATTGCTCGTCAACCGACTCCGGCACCTGGGCCGCGTTGCAAAACATTCTCCTAAGGCAAGGAGCGCTCCTACGATCGGCTTATATAGGTGATCACTTAGCAGAGTTGGGTTTCAAAAGATTATCCTAAGCTGGGAGTTCGGACCACCACTCCTAGCAGCGCCAGCTAAATTTAGGAGACTCTTTTTCAACTGGTTTAGGAGGTCTCCTAACTCCCTCCCTAATCCTCGCTGATGATGCGGCTTTCAAGGGACTAAGCACATCGGTTCGCAATGGGTTCCAGCCAACCCAGCTGTCTGTCCTTAATTAGTCGGTAAATGGGGACCAGTGCGTTGGTTAGGTAACTGGAGTCTGCGTAGTGTACTCACTGGCGTAATGCCTGATGAAGGGCTGGCCCACCCCCTTTCCTCAGGTGTCGTGTAGTCAACATTTGAGTTGTCATTTCTGGCTTCGGGCTGAGAATCCGGAGATAAGCACCGGCACCCTTGAACCTTCCGTTGGTTGGAGTTCTCTCCAGGGGTCACTTTACCTTTTATATATATACCTCCCAGACAGCTCCCATATATATACCCTCCCAAGTGCCCTTCTAGGAGGGTACTTAGGAAAATCTTTTGCAACGAGGCCCTGGTTTGTCCCCTCCATAACCTTTCTGTCTTAGATGGAATGTCCGCCGTTTATGGGAAATCATCGACGATCGCTTACCAAACAACAACAACAACATGAACACCGCTTCGAATCCTCACCGTTGTTCGCATTTTAACAATATTAGACTTGTAATAGGCCAGGATGGCCCCCCTCGTTTTTGTGATTCACTGAATCGTTCTAATCTAGTCATTACTTATTAATGTTACTTGAACTTTTACTGATATCTCTGCTGTTGCTTCGAAGTTTAGCATACGTACGTATATATATCTCTGGACTGAGAAAGCCTACAAACCCTGGCTTACTTCTACTGGGTGGGGGGGGGGATGGGGGCCCCATTCGGCGACCTCCCCGCTTTCGAGGAGCCCCCCCATAAAAAGCCCCCCATAAATTTCGACCTCCCCCCCATAACCCCGAAGATTGCCATTTTTTTATCATTTTTAGCCTAAATTTTCAAAAAATTTTCCGGCTTCGCCGGATTTTTACCTAGTTTTCCACTATTTTAGCTTAACAAACACCAAAAATTAGTTATTTTTTAGCGATTTTTAGCAATTTTTACACAAAAAACCTAAAAATTTGTCAAAAATATGCCCCCCCATTTTCGGTGCCCCCCCCATCGATGGGGGGGGGGTCTTCGAGCCCCCCCCCATAAATTTTGGCCTAGAAGTAAGCCAGAAACCTAGCCACAAGATAGAAAACGTTGCTACTTGCGATTAAGTAATAAACTAGTCTTCGGATATATATAGCGCGGCGGGAAATAAAAACCCAAATTTTCGAATTTTCGCTGTAACTTTGTTATTAAGCTACAAATCGAAAATCTAACGATAACTACCATGAGGCCTTGCGAAGAGCTTCAAAATGAGCCATAAAACACCTCTCTAGCACTTACCGTTAGTGGGAAATTTTCAACGAAACGATGGGAAAAGAAAACCCAATGCGGGAAAAGAAAACCCATATGCGGGAAAAGAAAACCCGTTCTGAATTTTTTGCTAGAAGGGTGGCAGAACTATTTTGACTGCACCATTCGAAAGAGCGGGTTGTTTTTAGTACGTCTGCATTGAAAAATATCAAAATTTGTGCGAAAATGGAAGCCAAATTAAAATTTCAAAATTTTGTATGTTTAACACGTAAAGATAGGCAAATTTTGGAAAATTTTTAATTTAATTTATTTTTAATTTTTTTAATTTTAAAATTTAATAATTTTTAATTTTTTTTTAATTTAAAAAATTTTGCTTATTTTCTGCAGCTTGAACATTCTGTCGTATAGAAAACAAGCTTTTATCAATAAGAAGAAGAGTAAGCCACTAGAGGGCTCCTCTTCTTGACATTGCGTAACGGTGCTCCGACCACAATACGCGAATGTTCCCCCGTTTGGTGGGGGGGTAGCAAAAAAGAGGTCCCGTTTGGTGGGGGGGGGTAGCCAACAGCCAATCAGATTGCAGAGACCCCCTCCCCGTTTGGTGGGGGGGGGTAGAGCAGAGGATTACGGTAGTTTTTGTTCTATTCGAAAATGGGTCCCCGTTTGGTTGGGGGGTAGCAGAGAGGTCCCGTTTGGTGGGGGTGTATGCAAAGGGTCCCCGTTTGGTGGGGGGTATGCAAAAGGGGTCCCTATTCTGCCTACCCCCCCACCAAACAGGGGACCCCTTTTGCATACCCCCCCCCCCCACCAAACGGGGACCCTTGCATACCCCCCCCACCAACCGGGGAGGGGGTATGCTTGTCGACCCCCCCACCAAACGGGGGAACATTCGCGTATTGTGGTCGGAGCACCGTTACGCAATGCCAAGAAGAGAAGCCCTCTAGTGGCTTACTCTTCTTCTATAATATAAAGGAATTAATTATGGACTCTTGCTTTTATTGTATCTTGAGCCAAACTAGACTATTTTAGCGTAAAAAAATAATCAACATTTGGTCAAAATTGCAAATTTGGCTTGAAATGGCACCATGCCACAATTTGATCATCTGGGCTACACATATATAACGGAATGATGCCAGGTAAAGCCTGCACCAATTTAATCTAGAGGCTCTACTAAACAAATTTAGGTGTTAATATGACCTTTGTTGCTAACGGTTTGAAAATTATTCCATTTTGAAAATTGGGTTTTCTTTTCTCGCATGTGGGTTTTCTTTTCCCGCCGAATGAAGGTAACCCCCAAGTCGCACTACAGGCACTAGAACCATACAGCATATGCCGTCGTGAAGTTTAAGACATGTCCTCTGTATAACTGTATAAATATATAGATACATAAATAGATAAATTTTATCACTAGCTAAAAAGTCTATACTATATGAGGAAATGCTTTTGCTGAATAAACTACGTAGTTAATCAAAAGTTGTAGACTGCACTTGTCCGAGGGGCATTCTGGGTTTACTTTAGGCGAAAAAAAGGGGGGGGGGGATTCTTTCCCCCCCACTAGTGGGGGGGAGGTCGAAAAGTGGGGGGGGGGGGGAGATAAAATGGGCTAAAATGCCAAAAATACCGTATAAAAAGCCTGTTTTCTACATATGCTGCTATAATTAAGCTTAAAAGTGCTCAAAAATGGAGTTTTAGCACCAAAAAAGACGATTTTTGACCAAAAATTTCCGGCGAAGCCGGAAAAATTTTGAAAATTTTGACCAAAAAATCCTAAAAATTTGACATTTTCTGGGCACCCTATAGTGAGTGGGGGGGGGGGAAGCTCCAAAAAGTGGGGGGGGAAACGGAGTGGGGGGAGGTGCTCGAGTGGGGGACCCAAAAAAGGGGGAGGCCCCCCCGCCCCCCCCCCCCAGTAAAATAAACCCAGGGCATTGAGTAGCTGTGTGTCTTACGTAAGAGTGAACAGTAATTACGTATGCGTTATATAGTAATGAGTTTGATAATGATTTCGATATCTCTTGTTGCTGTGAATAGTAGGGACCAGGGGCGGACAGGTGCAGTCTACGTGGAGGGTCCACAGTGCAGATTGCAAACATAATATACGTGTACCAACCTACGTATATATGTGTAGAAATGTTTGTGTACTGTGGGGCGGTTGTACATTTCATTTCATCATCATCATTCCATCGTTCATAATCCGTTTTGCCCTAGGTATATATTTCCAGTAGTTCAGGGTGACACACCAAAGTTGACCTTGTCTGACCCCCATGTTGGGACCAAAAAATTCAAAATTTTAAAAGTCCCACAAAATTTGCTGTGAAGCACCGGAGACTACAATAATACACCCCCTTGGGTAGTTTTGGATGCTCTTTAAGATAGGCTATCAAAATCTGATCTAGCTCATATGGCTGTCTCACACAGCCGATGGGTTTTCTTTTCCTGCATTTCAGTGTGGGTTTTCTTTTCCCGCCACGCTATACGCGCGCGCGTGTGTGTGCGTGCTTGTGCGTATCTGTGTGTGTGCGTGTATGTGTGCGCGCGCTATCTTAAGATCGTGATCGGCTGAGTTATATGCGTCATGTATATACTGGCTTTTTCCTATGCAAAAATTTCTGGAGGGGGGGGAAGTCGGGGGGTCCCCCCAAGTCTGGAAGGGCACAGATTTCTGGTGGGGGAGAAGATTTTTTCAAAAAATACTTAAAAATAGCTGTTTTTGCTCCTGAGCTAGTTCTTCGCTAGTTAAGTGCCTAGTTGCTTAAAATAGCTACAAAGGCATAGCCGGAAAAATTTTTGAAAATTTACCCTCAAACCCTGTTTTTATGTCCGGGAGGTCCTAATCCTGGAGGGGTCGATTATGTGGGGGAGCCACCCAAGTCTGGGGTGGCTTCCCCCCGCCCCCTGTAGGAAAAAGCCAGATGTGTGTATATATTATGTAACATGTATATACTATATAGGTATGCTAACATGTATACCCATGTTATATACGTATATATACACGTTATTTGTGCGTATATACGTATATTTGTCGCGCATATGTATATATTTATGCATGTAGGCATATATATGCATTGTGTACATAAAGGGACAGACGGACGGGCGGCTTTCGGGAGCCCAGAAGTTTCCAATTTAGGTCCTTTCTGACTGTTGGAAGAATATTAGGATACGTATTCTTGGGAGCCAAATCGTTTGAGAATATATCTATTTTGTTACTTATATATACGTAGTCCTGCCATGTATATGCCCGACCTTTGTATCTATCTCAAACCATGTGACAAGACGTGTTAGTAGCAAAATATATATATACGACGTAACTTTGGATGACTGTATATATATATATATATATATATATATATGTCGTAGTGAGAATAGCTTTTCTGTGAAATTGGCAATTTCACTGGTAGCTGCCTGTGAAACGAGCAATTGCCATTTTCACTCGTGACACTGGCAATAAGAGACAAAGGTTACATTTTCAAGGCTTACAACGTCAAACTAGTACTAGAAAACAAGATATGGCGAGGCGCCCTTAAAATGTAATGGGAGTTAAAACAAATTACGTACAACATAATGGGTGTTAATGACATTGTATGGTGGATTTTAAGTCAAGGTGCCTTTATGAATTTTGACCGTATATTCGTCGTATGCTTACACCATGCTTGATCAACATATCAGATCAGATATTATTCAATAATTTCGCATACGTATTTTACATAATTTACGTAATCTACGTAATTAATCTATATAATATTAAATCCAATAACATAATAATTTCTCCTGAATGTTTCGAAATTCAAGTGGTTTTAAAACAATTGTTTTCAATAAAATTTGCTTTACCTTATTTTACTGTTTTACCCTTTTTAAGCTGGGTGATTGTTTGGTAAGCGCACACCTTACAAAATTTTCAAGTTTCTCAAAAGCATATACTTCGGGATGTGCACACCCTACAAATTACATTACTCAAAATAATTTCAGATTCAGTTTTCGTTACAGTCGACAATGTTTTGCTTTTCCAGTTTCAGTTGCATGCGTCAAACTCTACTATTTTCAGTTTCAGTTTTAGTTTTTGGTGCTGAAACTGAAATTTATACTGACTGAAAATGTTCAGTTTCAGGTGCTGAGTAGCTAGTAGGTAATACTAGTGTTATGGTAGTAAATGTAATAATTCTCCACTTCAATAAATTTGAATGACCTTATGTAAATTTAGTGAAGTGGCACATTGTGCGACTACATTAAACAAATCTTGTCTTCTAATACTAGTTTGACGTTGTGAGCCTTGAATGTAACCTTTCTCCCTTATTGCCAGTTTCACGAGTGAAAATGGCAATTGCTCATTTCACAGGCAGCCACCAGTGAAATTGTCAATTTCACAGAAGAGCTGTTCTCACTACGACACACACACACACACACACATATATATATATATATATATATATATGTACCTACTGAAAAAGAATGCGTGATGCAAACAGAGCCACAGGAATTAATTTAATTTCTATTTTAACTTGAATTTAAAATTAAAATTATTTATATAGATAAAAGTGCATGTTTACTCAAAAAATAGCTTATCGAATTCAATGTATAATGTATATATATATATATATATACTTAAGTCT
>JASAND010025765.1:0-23319 GCA_030248195.1 Trissonchulus latispiculum
TTTTGGTCATTTTAGCACTATTAGTTGTAAACAAGCTGTGATAAACATTACCCCATCAAAATAGTAGATTTCGGTTCGAAAAGGTAAAAATCGATTTTTGACCCAAAATCGCCACTTTTGACTTTGAAATCGACAAAAAATTAAATTTTAAATTAAATTTATTTATACGAAAAAGCTAAACGTCCGCTAGGTTTCCTCCCGCGCGGTACCCTTCTACATGAAGACGTCACCAGGAGGAGACGAAAACAACATGGGAATTGTGAACGGCGAAGTCAGCATGGATGTTGACAATCGATAAGCCAAGAAAAGCTTGTTCACATATTCCTTCCCGGAACCACTTTCTTTCCCTTTTTCACTGAAAGTTTTTTCCAGCTGTTCCAGTTGTAGCTATTGAAATGGAAAAACAAATCTAAGGAACATTTTAAATAATAAATAGAATTCTGAAAAATAAGCAGAAAAATAAGACACTACATTTCTTCCTTGTAGAAAATTTCATGCATTGATGTTTTCATGCTTTCATGATGCTTCCAAGCAAGCTAGGCCAGAAACAATAAAAAAATATTTATTTCTCGAAAAAAAGACAAATTCCCTGTAAAGATTTGCTTTGCAGCAAAAGACAAAATTTCCCACTGCAGTTAGTTACTTTGTAGCAAAGAAAAAATTTGCCTGGTGGGATTCGAACTCCGGACGGAAGATTCAAAGTACTGCGCTGTTCCGATTGCGAAACCAAACATGCAAACAGCTTACCTTCAGGAACTTATGTGCACGCTGCTCAGCGCTTAGTGCAAATGCTTAAGCAACAATAACTTTTGTTCAACGTACACGTTAAAGCATCGCTTTGAAGGCTTATATAGAACTTTAAGTGAAAAGATTTAAAGGGTAGGATGGCTGAGTGGTTCGATTTTCTGGCAAAGCGGTGGTTCGGCTCCGAGCAAAAGTGGGAGCAGTTTTCTCACGTATTTGTGGGAACCGTGTTCTCACTTATGTATAAAAACTGACAAACGCACCTCATGTGCAAAACCTGTCTCGGCTTATAATCAGCCAGATTTAAAAATCCACCCAAAATTTAAATATTTCGGCAAACAAAACCTGAAGTCAAAAGATACCCCATCAGCTCCAAAGCTGGAAGCTGAAGTTCGAATTGTCAACTAGTCTACTAGCTGTCTAAAGCGATTGTTTGAACCAAAAATGGATGTCAAAAAGTCAGAACTGGATTGCTCCCAAATTTTAGGGGTCGAATTGGTCGAAATTACCGCTTTGAACCAAAACTTGTTAAGCAAAAACAATAAAAATTGGATTGCTCCCAAATTTAGGGTCGAATTGTCCATACTATACTACTTTCTGGGGGACTCCGCCCCGAGTTGGCTCCGCGTCCGGGTACCCGCGGGCCGGGCCGGGGCTGAGTCCAACGTTTGGACCCGCGGGTCCGAGTACCCGCGGTTCTGGGTCCAGGTTTGGGTCCAAGAACAATATTAACCACCAAAATTTAGAAACCTTTAAGGATTTGGGAATATTAGTTTTTGCCGATCTAGTTCATGGATTGGCCATATTAAACATTGGCAAGTTCTTGTTGTTTCAGTTCAAAAATTTCGGTTACAATTTTGAACAAATGTTTTTTTAAAACTGCATTTCTCTATTTTTGGACAATAAACTTTGTTCCTTCATAAGAACTATGACAATGAATGCAATTGCAGATTAGTTATAGCGAAAGATTCTTCACTTCTGTTTTCACCAATATTAGTTAAACTTAAAAAAGAAAGAGAGAGGGGGAAAGCGGAATGCCTAAGTTGGCAACAACTGCTGAAATTCTACAAACTAATAATTATAAAATTTTATATAACATTAAAACAGAAAATTTAATCTGGGGTTTACTCTTTAAGTATAGTATAGAAATACTTTATAATTAAGTAGTAGTCTAACAGTGAAATTAAAAATTGGTTTGATTTATCCTTGATGTGCAAACGGGTACGTTTTTATATCCGGGTACCTGGATCTGGGTCTGGACAGGTCCGGGTTTGACGTAGCGGGTCCGCATCTGGGCCGCGTCCGAAAGTTTGGACCCGGAGCCAACTCTGACTCCACCCCTAGACCCCGTGTGATTTCGAGAATTTAAGCATGCACCGTTTGCGTGACAAGTTAAGTTATTATTTGACCACAGGGAACTGTAAGTAAACAATCGACTATCCACAGTGTCATTTCTCTTTTCAAGTAAGAGCTTGTGGTCCCAAATTCCGCACATAAAAGACATACAATACCCTTTTTGACGAAAACACACCGGATTTCCATCCCCCTCCGAGAAACAGTCTGCCCAGGTATGCCAATAACCACATCGCATGTGTGCTGCTGGGGCGCTGGGTGCACCTGCTTACATAGCTTGCGACATTAAAAACTTTAATACAAAACATCTTAGTGTAACAGGCTGTTTCCCAGAAAAAGCATGCAAAATACGATGATAATTCAGACATTCCAGGACTTGTTCAGCACTGCGGCGATTTCTTCCCATGCTTTACGATCTTGAGCTTCGTCGTGGTAGTCTTCGGAAGCACAGTCCCATAAGAACCTTTCTTTGCTCCACTTCATAAATTAGTCTTTCTTCCTCTAAAGATTCCGAAGCACCGGCTTGGGTAGACATAATTAGAACACTCTGAACAAAATATATCGAATGTGAGATGCTTAATGCAGTGTCAATTTACTATCTCTAAACAAAGAAATGATCTATTTACTTCATTCGAAGCAAAAGTTCGAGTAAAACGACTGAATCAAAGTCTTCAGCATTGGTCGCACAAACGTTTCTGTCGGAATTGAGTAATGGATATTAAATGACAATTTATACACTAAACAAGGGTTGACCAGGCTCAATATAACACACGTAGGTTAAGTCCGGCGACCGGTATCCAAACCCTCCCATCGCCAGATAGTGTACTAGAAAACTACGTTGACGGATGGCCAATAATAAATGGCAAAAACTAAATTCTGTGCCGAAATTTTAACTAATTCGATGGAATCTCTTAGTCAAACTTAACACGTCTTTATGAACAAGGACTAAGCCAGAAAAATTTTAAAAAAGGCTCGTAGATTTGATTAATTTGTTTTGTTTTAAATATATACGGCTAGTTAGTTTCTGTGTACGCAACGTTGATTTTCAGCGAAATAACGTAAACTTGTTATCATTTTTGTTCAAAGTCCAATTATTGCCAAACATTCCGGGAGTGGAATCCTTTGAATGCAGATCTTAGGTGGTGAACGGAACCATGAATCAGAATTTGAAACTGGAATTTTAAATATTTTAATTAGTTTTGGAAAATGGGGCCCTGCAATTACATTAAACCAAAATTTATTCGCAATATTATACTCAGAACACACTTTAACAAGGGGGACGCGACCCTTCAAAACTTGAAAGTTCGTTACAAGTGCTAGAAACATTAGGGCTGGGCTGAGGGACAGGGGGACAGTGCCAGGAAAGGTAGGTCAAACTAAAAATTAATGCAAAACGGCTAAGAACTCCAAAACTTTCGAAAAACTTCCAAAAAATCGCGAATACCTGCTTATTTTGCTCTAAAGTGACTTTAAAATAGCTAATTTGGCCGCTAAATTCGCTTAAACTCTACAAAATTACAATTTTTCTAGAACATGTTTTGCTTGGACCCTCCCCCAAATTTGACATAAGGTACGAGGGCAGCTAAAATTTGGGCTAAATCTGGTACAGGACCCCTCAAGAATCGGTAGCCATGTAAATGTATGACACCGAGCGTGCATCTACTAACAGATTTCTGGTGATTACTAATGCTTAGAAGCAGATTCTAAGTGATTAATTGCAGCTGCGGACCTGTACTATCAAACCTTAAAAATTCATAATTCTTTCTTTCGTTTCTTTATATTTTTTGAGAAAAATTGTGTTCGGTCCTGCACAATAAGATTTGACTAAATATTCTGAGGACAGGAATTATAAACACCAATGATCGGGTTTGCAGTTATCAGGTAGCGAACTGGGGGGACAAAACGTTGAATATCGAAATTTTCGTTAAAGGGATATCATAACTTTGAAGCTACGTTAGCGCATGCACAAAAGTGCATGTATATTTTAGATTTCCGTTCAAAGACACCATGTTCAGTCCTGTCTAACAAAGTTACACCAAAACAGGAAAATGCCAGGTGCTCCGCTTAGGCCCCTGTAAAATTTCCAATCAGATATGCACTCATGAAGACTTCGAGCTTACCAGAACTAACGCTGTAAAGCGAATACAAATTTGCTGAAAATTTATCCATTGGGGGTTAGGTTTCTCGAATTAAAGCAACATTTGGGGGGTTCCATACATTTCTTTACTGTTTCTTTGCTTGTTTTGAAAATTTTCTAAAGATATTGTTACTGCAAAATGGCGGGCCGGGCAGGGCCAATCTCCGAGGCTTACGGCCGGATAGAGAAAACCATCGGATTGGGCCGGTGAAGACATATTGGTATGCTAGCCTTGGATGAAACAATCTTTCCCACGCTCTAACTATACCTCAACTGTTGTCAAGATGTTGTGTTCTTGCGTGCATGAGATTATTTCAAGGAATCTAAGACCCCATATAACTACACAATACGCAGGTTTCATTGTACAAATCTTTTTTCTATTCCAGCTGGAGCAGGAGTGAATAAAATGACTTTTGTCTATGTTTTGCATGTATTTTCTCAATTTGACCGCATCGAGACCGCATCTTCGACATCGGGCTAGTACACACTTTTGCGGGGGAAGTTCATTTATGCAAATTAGGTTAGCGCAATGACGAAAATTATAGTCTTATCGCAGTTGCGAACTGTCAGCAATCTAAATGGTTGCAAATTTTTGTGTGCGGAAATGGAGCTTGAGGGCTTCACATAGGCACATAGGGCCTTTTCAGGAAAGGGTCGAGTAGAATAGGTAGAGTTAAAACTAACTATTTTAGCCCGTCTTAACTCCGCTCAAGCTTGAGCTTACCTCTTTTAACTCTTTCATGAAAAGGACCGAGTTAGCTTTAACTCTACTCTACCCTTTCTTGAAAAGGCCCCTAGATGAATCTTTGGAGATGGGAATTAGTGCTCATCTTCAAACTTTCATTTTTGTGTTTAAGCGAAAAATTGTTCTCTTGAAAAATTTCAAATTTTTGGACAATTTTTCATACACATATATTGCGAGAGTACATAAATTACTAGTCAAATATAAATTACTCCATCCATTATTCGATTATATGTGTATATTATGGAAATCCTTTGTATTGGATATTAAAGAATCAATCAAAACCTGAAAGACTGAATATATAGATATGCTGCGGCGGGCGACTACAATGCTGTGGCACAATGAACTCACTGACATTTTAAAAATCAAAGGCATTGCATATATTACGTATGTAGTGTATCAACTTAACACTAAAATGCGTAACTTGTCCTCATCGGCCACTGGTTAATGGTTAGTGAATCACTAACTGAGCATTGCTGGTCAGCTCAACTGACAACAAAGCAATGCTAAAGATAAGCTGTAAACTGAATAGACTCATGCTGATTGATACTTCGGATTCGGATAGAACAATAAGAAATATGCATTACGTCGAAGCAAATTTGTGAATATTTTCAACAGAAATTATTAAGGTCCATGAAGGAATATTGTCCCTTTTGGGACCAACTTGTTAAATTTCAAAGCCAACGAGACATTGCACACCAGTTTGAAGTGACTTTTTGAATAGGTACTAAACGAGTAATAAAGTTGTTTACAATTTACCATCAATACTGACTTACAGATAAGCATTAATTCCTGGTAAGCAGACACGGGCGTTATCATCAAAACCTAAGTTCGCTGAATTGCGTCAAAAGAATGTGTAAAGATTAGTCAGACAGTAAATGTAATGAACAATGTTGTTACAAATGAAGTTTTTCAACTATAGAGGAGTTACCCATGGTCAATGTGGATGCACATGCCCAAATAATAAATCATAATAAAGAAGTCTAAAAAAGGTGGACTAAGTGTTGACTGAAGGAATTTGAGCGAAATTGTTGCGAACCTGGTATCGTCCGAAGGTGTCTTAAAATCTCTGAATCTCATTTTAGGAGGTGTTTGATAAAATATGACAATTTTAATAATTGTTGCATTAATTTTGTAATCATTTTATTTCAGGAAAGACTCACATAATAAGGAAACCCGCTGTCAGTGCTCTTCATATAAAATGCCGATCCTACCCAACAAGTTCGACCTTCGTGAAAAAAGTGAAGTGAAAGTGAAATCAACACTAAATTTTGCACTTCGGTTTTACAAGTATATTACGACAAACAATTAATATTCCAAAAGATTGTAGAAATTCGAGAGTGTGTTTAATGTGATATTTTAACGGCACTATTACCCCAGCCAATTGATAGCATGCCCTCCGGACGTTACGGGGAAGGAGCCTATCGCTCCAAGCTCCAAGCCTATCGCTCGAGCGACCGCGACGGGATTAGTCCAAAGATCTTCAGCAGTGAGGTGACTAGGACAGGCTGGCCAGTTGAACAGATTCTTAGTGTTATGGGGAGTGGTGCCGCAGCTTGGACACACGTCCACTATGCCCGAATCAAGTCGACTCCGGTAAGAGTTTAACAGTCTGCAATGACCAGATCTCAGTACTTTAGTTCGGGTACCTCCGGGCAGGGCCAATTCTGATTTGTCAATTTGTGGGCGAGGTTGCCCAAGACTATTGTTGTCCAGGTTGCTGATGGATTGCCTAACGGTGTAACTGTGGAACCATTTCGGCACATCTTTGGCGTCAGAGTTCAGGCCGAGGCTCGAGCTGCTGCTGTGTGGCTGTGGAATGGATGGTGCTTCATGTTCCGAGGGGCGAAGGGTTCCTCGGTGAGAGTGCGGCGGGGATGGCTCTGTTCTCTGCATGTCGCAGCAAGCTTTGTGGATAAGAGGCTGTGATCTTCAACAGGGAGAATGCAGCATTCGTGGTGGAGGTGCTCAACGGAAGACATCCTGTGGCAGCCGGTAGCAATACGCATGGCTGCGTTTTGGGCTAACTAGATTTTGTTGAGCGTAGACGAAGAGGCTTGAATAGACCAGATGGAAGCTTCATAGTTGATGACTGATCTTAGCTTTGTAGGTGATGAGCAGCGTTTCCTTATCCTGGCCCTAGCATGATCCAGCTGGAGGCTTCAGTATTGAATTGCGCTGTTTCACCCGAGACGCCATGGAATGGCAATGTGGAGCAGAGGTATACATCGTGTCGAAAGTCACACCCAGAATCTTGGGCCATGGTTACAGAGGGAGCATATCGTTCCGATCCTGACCTGGGGATGCAGGATTGTCTGTTTAGTATGAGGCGTGACGACAGTGATGTGGACTTGGTGGTGGAAATGATAAGTTTTCGGTCAAGGAACTGTTGGGTCAGTAGTGGTAAGTATTCGTTGATCTTGTCCACGACGGGCGGGATGAGAGGCCAGTGCTAAACACGGCCACATCGTCTGCATAGCTGACAATTGAGACCCCTTTAAGGGCTGTGGGGAGTCCAGACAGGTAAATATAGAATAGGATCGGTGAGATGATGTTCCTTGGGGTACCCGACAGCGGACGCGTGACGGAACGTCACGGAAGATGGTAATAGCCTGACGACCTGTGGGATAGCAGCTAAGCCACAGAGTGGATGGGGAGCGTAGAGTGGAGAAGGTCGGTAACTGGAATGTCAAGGTCAACGCAGTCGAATTGCTTGGACAGATCTAGCGCGCAGACCACTGTACGACCTGGCGGCTTTTTTGGTTGAAGCCAGTGATTATTTGAGACGCCAGTATTGCGAGAGCACTGGTGGTGGAATGTTTGGACCTGAATCCGTGCTGATGAGAAGCTGCTGACAGGTGATGCTTCAGTAGCGAAAGTAGAACAGCCTCTAAGGTTTTGTCAGTAGGACACAAGAGGGAGACATGTCTGTAGGGCTTCCCAGCCTTGTGGTCCTTGTTCGGCTTCAGCAAAGATATAAGAGATGTTATCTAGATCTGCGGAATTTGGCAGCTCAGGATACAATCATTAAGCCTGGGATAAGTAAGGCCGGAGGGGTCAAGATATTTTAGGTGAAGGGCAGTCATTCCGTCTGGCCGAACGCATGTGAGTTGTGGGCGTTTCTGATCACGTTGGCCACCTGTTCAGTAGTGAAAAGGTCCTGTGATACTCGAGGCAGCTTCATTATCTTCCGGGATAGAATACAATATCCCTTTTCGCTGGTGTGCGGGCGTGGGCTTGTGAAGAGTTTGTTAAAATCGTTAAAATCGACAGTTTTCCCATTGAATTCAATGCCACAGCGGTCTCCTGGTTTCTTGCGATTGTTGTGGCGCTAGATGACTTTCCAGGTTTGCCTGCCGTCAGTGAATCGGTCGAGAGTAGTTATGAAGCATCACCACTTATTTCTTTCTTGACTGATAATTCCGTTAGATATTCGTTGAGGTAGTTTCGGCAGCCGAGGGTCGGGTGAATCGTGACCTCTTGATTTGATCAGATAGGTTACTTCTCGAGGGATTGCCGGATTCTGAAATTTTCTTTTGCCCGAAGGGACAGAATGTTTAGAGGCAGTGGCAACAATCTTTCTGAACACCAGTTCCCGTTGGTGAACATTGGGGGTGTAGGGCAGCGTTCAGTTGCCGCCGTTAAATCTGCACAATTGGCTTTGTGGATGTTGATGAATGTAGTCTTTAGGGCGGCAGAGGAGTGAAATTGCCAGGAAGTGGAATTTTGATGGGAAGATGATCCGAAGAGAGAGCCATTTTGGTGCTTCATTCAGCTGTAGGATAGAGGCTACTGCTGGCCAGCGAGACGTCAGGAGAGGTAGGGTTGCCATGGAGCGGTAGGCGGGTAGGGGTGTAATCATGCAAAGAGACGAAATCCGAGGTGTCAATTTCCTGAGATAGTACGTCATCGCGAGGGTCAGAGATGTTTGAGTGCCACAGTTCATCATGGGCGTTGAGATCACCTACGATGGTAGCATCTGTTAGGTTTAAGTATGGCGAAACGGTGGCTTGGTATCCGGCTGGGCAACTGGAGACCGGAGGGATGTGAGATGTTGACGCGGTTCACCTCCGACTGCGAGAAGGTTATCTTAGGCCAGGACTTACGAGGCTCCATCACCCTGTAGGGGGAGTAAGGAGTATGACACCGAGTCCCGAATGATGAAAGGGACACCTCTGTCATTTGTGTCACGATCGCGGCGCAGCAGAGAGAAGCTTGGCATTTGTGGATCTGGCACAGACGGTAAAAGCTTCGTCTCCTGAATTGCTGCTGCACTGATGCACTCTTCTAAGACTAAGGCTCCTAGCTCGGTGGTCTTAGCTCTTAGATCATTTATATTGAGCTACAAGAGGTTGAAGTCGTTCTGAGTCGAGGAGGCAGTTGCCCCAGCGAGGGTGGGTTGGAGCCCAATCCGAGGAAGGGCTTCAGGAGGGCTGACAGAGGTACCGCTAGGAGTGGAGTGGGAGCAGGTTTGGTGTGATCTGACTAACAAGGGGGGAATAGGTAAACCGCAGAAACATAGTCTCGTAGACTGTTCAGACCACTGTAGCGTTTGATGTGGACCTATTCAGTGCAGCGAGAGCACTAAAGAGGCACGCAAAGCCGATAGATTGCAACCTGTGCATGGGAAACGAGGTTGGACTGGGCTCGGATTTGGTTCTACGCCGGCAATGAGGAGGAGTAGAAGGAGCAGTTTTGTCGACCATGGCTGCCCCTTAACCAAAAACCCGACGGTTGTCGAGGCTGAACACGGATACGGGTGGAGGGAGAGAGGTTGATGACCATTTGTGGGAACCATCTTCTTCCGACAGCTGTTCCACGGGTACGCGGATATCGTTGTAGCCAATACCCGATAGCTAATCCTAGTCTATAAAGCTTCGGATTTTCAAGTATTCACAGGAGTCAGTATTGGCGTTCGTTGACCGGCTGTTCGGAAACGGAATACTGGCCTTGCATGTATGCAAATGGGTATTTGAAAAGGTCAGGTTTCAAACCGCATGTTGGCTGGTGAAGCCAAGCCGGATGTTGGCTGGTCGGGTGGGTAGCTTCATCAAGCCAACAACACAGTTCGGATTCCTCATAGAAAACTCCAAAGCTTCATAAACTGTATGAAATCGGGTCAAGCAATCTACTAGGTGGGCTTCTTAATGGAAAGCACTATATCCACTAAATTTTCTATCATTGGTAGCTCGTGTGATGTAATATTAGAACCATGCTGGTGCTCTAAGTTGAACTTTAGAACACCGTATCATACTTCCAAAAGTAGACCTTACAGACATACATAATGAATTTAACTCTAGAAAAAATATACGCTACTGTTGCCTAAAGTCTGACAAATAATGAAAAGTCAGTATTTAAACATTGAGCCATGTGTCAAGTTCATTACAATACAAATCATCTCCTTTTGCAGTTCTTTCTCTCTGTGCTGCCGACTATTGAAAATCGCGAAGCTGACCTAAAATATCACAAAATTAATATTACCGTAGTTATAATTAGTTTATTAATAATGATGGCAACAGCCATTGTATTTCCTTACATTAAGGTCCACTGACTATACGAGCTTTGTTCACTATGTCTTTATATATTAAAAATAAATTAATATTAATAAAAATATTAATTAAATATTAATATCATTATGAAACGGTAATTCAGCTATCATAAAAAGCATTTTGATACACAAACTTAGATTTTGTTAAAGGTAGTTCATCAACGATTTTAGTAATTTCAGCAATTCGAAAGTGAGCACGTACACCTGACACTTGGATTGAATGAGCCACCGCCAAACCAATTGAGCCAAACTTGTTATGTTGTACTGTGATTTAGCCAAACAAATTAGGATTGGGCCGCCTTTTATTCCTTAGAAAAATGCAGTTTATTATGATGGGAGTGTTAAATCTTACTCATCATTGTGCCATGCCTCGAAAATTCGTGAGGAAATTGTACATGAAGGCAATTGATTGAGCCACCAATTTATTTGGCCCTGTTTATTGCCGTAAGCAATAATTCAACTCAGAAATTTCAAAATTATAGTTTGTTATGATTTCCGGTCAGTGCAACGAAAAACTAGCTAACTCCAAGCTTGCTACTGTCAATTCAAATATAAACTAAACAGTGATGGTCGATGTATGAAACGTCATGGGCGGCGCGGCATGGCATTTTAGTTAAAAAGCTTTCAATCTAGCAACTATTTATTAATTGGAGATTTGCTGTGAATCATTGGTGTGACAGAGATGTGGATTCGGTTGGAGGAACAACCCCTCATCAATCCCTTAAACTTTCCGGCACTTATCCCCCAAATTTATCCCTCCCCTTCATCTTTCCTCCGCCAACTTTCGGCTGCTCCCGCCCCAACTCCTCCCAGTTCGTTTTGAAACCACAAAGTTTGCTTAATTTAGCCAAAACGTTGTCATATTTTGAGATTTTGGCTTATATTTACAGCGCTAAAATATATAAAATTTTGTGTTCGGCTATTTTTGGGAATTGTAAGGTCCGAACTTGAGGGGGGAGAAGGGAGCACCCCTCCCTTACTTTCTGGAGTCAATTTACCAATATGCTGACACCTATGACTTCCCCAGATGCATATATTTCGGTCGTCGGGCAGAATCACTCGCAATTCACAGCATTTTGCTGAAAATCACATTTTGAATTTTAATTCAGAATAATATGCTTTTCCTATTCGAGGAAACTGGTTTGCACTCTGAAAAAGGATTGGATTTATTAAATTTCAATCCCTTTCCAGACCACAACTCAGTTCCTCTGGTCAATTCTGGATTTAATCTAATCATGCGAAACACATTGCATGCTGGATTTTCATCATCGAATTTCATTGGGTAAGTAGTATTGCTGTGCGGGAATGATTTGTTTTGCTAATCATTTTGCTATGCCTGTATACTGTCATTGAGCTTATTCTACGTAATGCTTTTGAGAGGTGCCGTTGGGAGGACAAAATTTCTACTAATATTTTAATGCCATGTGTTATTTTTTCGGAAACGTTCGTAAGATGGTAGGTACGATGTGCGCGTTGTGTATATATCAGGGGCCGCTGTGAAAATACTACTACAAATACTACTTGAGTGAAAATGGTCGAATGATCGTTCAAAACAAGGATGGTCCGATTATGCAAGCAGAAACTTGTACGCGCCAAGTCGAGTTTAGTCAGGGGGAGTCAGGGGTCAAGACAAAATTACAACAATCGAGGTCATTACTCGTTACAGACTGTAGCTAGCTAGAGAGTGGCATACTGGCAAATAAATGCGGCAAACGATGATTTGTTGCCGGTCGTGCAGTTTCTTTTCGTAGTTATGGGTATCTGCCAGGCAGATTTGAAACTAGATACTCTCCAGACACCTACATTCAGAGTATCATCTCTGTATGTTCGTGACAACAAATCTCTTTTGAAAATAACGATAATTTTTGTATAAGTTTATCTTGCGGAATGCTGTCACGCTCGACGAAGTGACAGCGATCAACTTTTCGGTGATATTAAGTGAGCCAGCTTCAATGCATTTAATAGTGTGAACTTCACTGAACAGTGAACTTGCAGAAACCAGTGAGACTGTTTGGGGTGAGCGAAGATTTTACTAAAAACCTGCTAAAAATTGCGCCATTTGTGGAAAAATTGTGCCATTACCTTTTGGATTGGGGCGATCCTAAAGCCTGGCCAGATTTGCTGGGGGAAACCCGAATGTTGGGCATGTAGCCAAAGGCATTTTTTATCGTGTAGACATGGGGTGAAGAAATCCAACCCCTTTTTTGGGCGAAAAAGCCCACGGCTGGAGCTGTGAGCTCCAAAATACACCAGCAGAAAGCGACTCTTTCTAACCTATGTGTGCAAATAGAAGTAATTTGATTCACTCTTAGCTCATTTTCTACATTTTGTTTTTGAATATAACTAACTTTTGGCCCACCATCCGAAAATTTTTCAAAAGTTCAGGGCATTTTAACTTTTGACCGAGTTAGGCTGAGAAAGTTTGCAAATTCTTGTAGTGCAGGCAAGCCTTCCTCTTTGCGCACAGCAAGAATTAGACAGACCCACTGTACCGTTAGTCTGGCACATTGTCAAGTGGGGGAAGGGGCCACTTGTCGGAAAGACAAATTTTATAAATATTTTTTAGCAACTCAACAACAGAGAAACAATTAATTACTGTAGTACACATATCGAAGACGCTGCGTCATCCTATGCGGTCAGATCCTAGATTTCTGCTATTACATTGGAGGGCTGGTTCCAGAATGTTCGTGTTTATTTTAAAAGTTTCATGTATTTCAGCAACAAATTGGTATCTGGAGGGTTGAGCGTACACAAAGCGATACCAGCCCCTTAAAATGTGCTGGTTTCCTTTCAGGTGTTTTTCACTCTCATGGCTTTAACCCTTTGCAACACTGGCCACAACTTTCGGAATAACTCATTTTCGCTTTCTTTAACAATCTAGAACCAATCCTTTCTTTTTAGATGAAAAGAGAATAATTGGGTGTTTTCCATATGGTTTAGTAAAATCTGAACAGTTTACTGTCAAACCATCACAAAGACTGAAAATACCCAGCTAAAGCGGTAATCAGGTAATCATCATGTAATCATGGCTTTATGTTTGTCTTTCGCTGTAGGCTGAGTTGTCAGCGGATGGCGCGAAGGAAGTGAAGGGAAGGAATTTAGTTTGGACCGTCGGAAGCATAGACATGCGAACGCAGGGATTAACCAAGTTTTTTACACAAGATAAGACAGATACTTTGAGTATTAATTGGAGAAAAGTTGGGTTCATTTGTTAAACCACAGCTCATTAGACGTTAGTTAACCTCCACCCGTATAGACCTACAACACCCAATATTTCGCATTTTGATTGTATCGCACACAAAAGAATACAATGGTCTAGAGATTATTTTACACGATATCGAATCACTATATGTCAGAACTGTTTCTGGAAAATTAGGGTACCGTACCTTGCGCATAGCCATCAGGGCGAGGCGAAGTTTGTGTACGGGTCATGTCTAGCTTTGGACCGACAACAGCAACTTCTGATGGCTCCACAGGACGCTACGCTGCATGGAAATCTTTCAAACTTTGAACTGTTTTACACTAAACCTAATACTATTATGTGGCAAAAGACTAGCTAGCTTTTCCAACATTGAACGTTTTAAGGACAAAGTTAGTTTATTTATACTCAATCGATACAGCGTCCAAATGCACATTTTATGAATCCCCATTAATCGGACTTTATTGCTTTAAGCTAGAGATTTGGCCGAAAAACTATTTTGGCAAAACTGCGATTATTTTGTTTCGAACATCGATTTCTCAAAAACTACGTGACGGATTCCGGAGGCTTTTGGCAGAGTCGAAATTCACAATTCTGAGGAGGGAAGTTTTTCTTGGCTTGGCCTAAAACGTATCAAGTAGCAAAAAAACTCAAGCCAAAGTTGCGAAATTTCGTGTTATTGTGCATTTTGCCGATTCTCTCGATTACTAAGACCTGCTGAGCCAAATCCAAAAAATATGCCTCGGCCCATATGTACTTCATATCCTGGCACAAAAAGAACTTTTAGCCGATTCGTCGGTTTTGAGAAATCGATGTTCAAAAATTTTTGGTCCAGATTCATCCTGTTAGATGTCAGCATTTCTGCAATTTCTTGCTAATTTTGTGAGTTTCGTAGGCTCATGTGACTGTTCGGAATAATAAGCTTTAAAACGATGTATAAAGCTCTTTACAACTCCCAAAATTGCGAAAGCTATAGCGTTTCAAAAAATCACCACAAAAGTACTGTACAAAAAGATACCACCACGTTAAGGGGGAGTCCACCATGAAAATTTTTTATGGTTACGGATTCGGCTCATTTTCACACTAAATATTGTCACATAATGCCTGCACATCGAGCTCAAATTTTGAGTAGTTTCGCTCGGTAATTAACGAGTAACTGGGTGAAAACGACGGTGCCACTGCAAAAAAGGCAATTTACAACCTAACATCCTTGAGTACGGAGCTTCATTCGATTGTATGCTTGACAACTGACGTAAGCAAAGAAGTTAGGGTTGCTTTTAATGGAGATAGTGTGCTTTGGGCTTATTGTCCATCGGAATTTGCTCTTACCAGATTTCCCCACTTTCGGGTTTCCACGGAAATTGCACTTTTGGCCATGTGTGTGCCAATTCAATTTTCACCACTTTTGGGTTTCCACGAAATTGCACTTTTAGTAGTCAAAGTGCAATATCAATTTTCACCACTTTTGGGTTTCCAAGGAAGTTGTACTTTTGGGTGTGAAAGTGTCAGTTCAGAGCCCATCCATTTTTGTTTCCTGGAATTCGCACTTTTAGCATTCGGTGGTCCCGAAAGCGTGATACTTTCCTTACTGTCGGGATCAGTATAGTTTGACGAATCCATAAGTCTGTCTGGAAAGCCAGACAGTTGCGTTGTTGTCTGGAAAATAAAACAACTCAGATTATAGGGGGCGCGATAGCGATAGCGACCCGTTCGAGCACGTGCCAGCAAAATACTCAACGAAGCTAGACAAATTTAGTATCGTTGGAATCAGCACGACGTGTACTATTTGTAGTAAAATAGTTTCAGTCTTAGCTATTCTATTAGCCATGCTTTTAGTCTACCACATATACTACTCTCAGAAAAACCAAACTTCACCGGCTGAAAATGCCCAGATCGGCCACGTTGTGAGTTAGAAGAAAGGTGCTTCCCCAAGCATGACTTACACGGAAAAAACAAGCGGACCTAAGTTGTGCGGAATTAAAAACAGTAAGAAAATGAGTCAATAAAGTATGTACCTTCAGTTCTTGGAGATCATTGTGCAGCTTTCGTCGCAGCATCTCAATCTCATGAATTCGACGTTTCTACTCCGCCACCGTCGCCCCGAAGGGCTCAATTTTCTTTCCCTGTTCCTAACTTTCACGCTCCAATTCTTCAATTCTCTACCTTGACTCGTCCAGTAAATTCTAAAGTCGGAAAAGAACGCAAGACATGACAGACAGGAATAGAGAGGGGTGGAGACAATGCACAAGAAGAACACTAGCATTACAAATAACTGTGCTCTGTTTGAAGATACATGAACACAAAGTTCTATATGGAACGTTAGTCAAACTATTGCACAGGCAACTAAACACAATTTCAGCTTAACAATAGTACAGGATATTAGATCTAGCTTAGAAATAGTGAAATCGATATCGAATTCCGAGAACTTCATGAATGCTGCGTTCGTCGCCAATTTTGGCAGAGTTCGCGTTGATTTTTCACGAAAAAATAGAATTTACGCTACAGCCAGCTAGCCAGCCAACCTCGAAAGGGAGGTTCAATCGTGCCTGCTTGTAGTCTATATCAGCTATCTGTTGTCAAATATTAAATGGTAATTTAATGTGTACCGAAGCTTTGCTTGCTCTTTGTATTGTTGAGATTGTTGTAATTGTTTATTATCAATTTAATACTAATATATATTAGATAACAATAATATTAAATATTAAGTAGTCGAAGACAACATTAACTTACTTTGCAAAACTTATTTGGATGGCAGTCAGCCTTCGACGCCAACCAAAGCATTAATTCAAGAAGAATTAAATTAAATATTTTAAAATAAGGCCACCCATACTTAAAGCCCACCCTTAACAACAGCAATAAAAGAAACACGTGAATCAAATTAGAATTAGTTGTCTAGAAAAAAGACAACTAATTTGCATATATTAGTTAAGACTGTCTGAAAAGCCAGACAGTCTCGTTGTTGTCTGGAAAATAAAACAATTCAGATTATAGGGGGCGCGATAGCGATAGCGACCCGTTCGAGCACCGTGCCAGCAAAATACTCAACGAAACTAGACAAATTTAGCAGCGTTGGATTCAGCATGACGCGAACTATATGTAGCAAAAAAGTTGTAGTCTTAGCTATTCTATTAGCTATGCTTTTAGTCTAACACATATACTACTCTCAGAAAAACAAAACTTCACTGGCTGAAAATGCCCAGATCGTTCAGCTTGTGAGTAAGAAGAAAAGTGCTTCCCCAAGCATGACTGACACGGAAAAAACAAGCGGCCCTAAGTTGTGCGGAATTGAAAACAGTAAGAAAATGAGTCAATAAAGTATGTACCTTCAGTTCTTGGAGATCATTGTGCAGCTTTCGTCGCAGCATCTCAACCTCATGAATTCGACGTTTCTACTCCGCCACCGTCGCCCCGAAGGGCTCAATTTTCTTTCCCTGTTCCTAACTTTCACGCTCCAATTCTTCAATTCTCTCCCTTGACTCGTCCAGTAAATTCTAAAATCGGAAAAGAACGCAAGACATGACAGACAGGAATAGAGAGGGGTGGAGACAGTGCACAAGAAGAACACTAACATTACAAATAACTGTGCTCTGTTTGAAGATACATGAACACAAAGTTCTATATGGAACGTTAGTCAAACTATTGCACAGGCAACTAAACACAATTTCAGCTTAACAATAGTACAGGATATTAGATCTAGCTTAGAAATAGTGAAATCGATATCGAATTCCGAGAACTTCATGAATGCTGTGTTCTACGCCAAATTTGGCATTAAGTTCGCGTTAATTTCTCACGAAAAAATGGAATTGACGCTACAGCCATCTAGCCAGCCAGCCTAACAGCCAGCTAGGGATTTCCTCGAAAGGGAGGTTCAATCGTGCCTGCTTGTAATTTATATCAGCTATCTGTTGTCAAATATTAAATGGTAATTCAATGTGTACC
Organism: Trissonchulus latispiculum; assembly: GCA_030248195.1. Classification (NCBI taxonomy): domain Eukaryota; kingdom Metazoa; phylum Nematoda; class Enoplea; order Enoplida; family Ironidae; genus Trissonchulus; species Trissonchulus latispiculum. Next base: position 17,663 of record JASAND010025765.1, read on the forward strand.
GAAGCTTTGCTTGCTCTTAGTTTTGTTAAGATCGCTGTAATTGATTTCAATTTCATACTAAATTTATATTAGATAACAATAATATTAAATATTAAGTACTCGAAGACAACATTAACTTACTTTGTAATACTTATTCGGATGGCAGTCAGCCTTTGACGCCAACCAGAGCATTAATTCAAGAATAATTAAATTAAATATTTTAAATAAGGCCTACCCATACTCGTTGTTGTCTAGAAAATAAAAAAATTCAGATTATAGGGGGCGCGATAGCGATAGCGACCCGTTCGAGCACCGTGCCAGCAAAATACTCAACGAAACTATACAAATTTAGTATCGTTGGATTCACCACCACGACGCGAACTATATGTAGCAAAAAGTTTTAGTCTTAGCTATTCTATTAGCTATGCTTTTAGTCTAACACATATACTACTCTCAGAAAAACCAAGCTTCACTGGCTGAAAATGCCCAGATCGTTCAGCTTGTGAGTAAGAAGAAAGGTGCTTCCCCAAGCATGACTGACACGGAAAAAACAAGCGGACCTAAGTTGTGCGGAATTGAAAACAGTAAGAAAATGAGTCAATAAAGTATATACCTTCAGTTCTTGGAGATCATTGTGCAGCTTTCGTCGCAGCATCTCAACCTCATGAATTCGACGTTTCTACTCCGCCACCGTCGCCCCCAAGGACTCAATTTTCTTTCCCTGTTCCTACCTTTCACGCTAATATTCTTCAATTCTCTCCCTTGACTCGTCCAGTAAATTCTAAAATCGGAAAAGAACACAAGACATGACAGACAGGAATAGAGAGGGGTGGAGACAATGCACAAGAAGAACACTAACATTACAAATAAATGTGCTCTGTTTGAAGATACTCGAACACAAAGTTCTATATGGATCGTTAGTCAAACTATTGCACAGGCAACTAAATACAATTTCAGCTTAACAATAGTACAGGATATTAGATCTAGCTTAGACGTAGTGAAATCGATATCGAATTCAGAGAACTTCATGAATGCTGCGTTCGTCGCCAATTTTGGCAGAGTTCGCGTTGATTTTTCACGAACAAATGGAATTTACGCTACAGCCATCTAGCCAGCCAGCCTAACAGCCAGCTAGGGATTTCCTCGAAAGGGAGGTTCAATCGTGCCTGCTTGTAATTTATATCAGCTATCTGTTGTCAAATATTAAATGGTAATTCAATGTGTACCGAAGCTTTGCTTGCTCTTAGTTTTGTTAAGATCGCTGTAATTGATTTCAATTTCATACTAAATTTATATTAGATAATAATAATATTAAATATTAAGTACTCGAAGACAACATTAACTTACTTTGTAATACTTATTCGGATGGCAGTCAGCCTTTGACGCCAACCAGAGCATTAATTCAAGAATAATTAAATTAAATATTTTAAATAAGGCCTACCCATACTCGTTGTTGTCTAGAAAATAAAAAAATTCAGATTATAGGGGGCGCGATAGCGATAGCGACCCGTTCGAGCACCGTGCCAGCAAAATACTCAACGAAACTATACAAATTTAGTATCGTTGGATTCACCACCACGACGCGAACTATATGTAGCAAAAAGTTTTAGTCTTAGCTATTCTATTAGCTATGCTTTTAGTCTAACACATATACTACTCTCAGAAAAACCAAACTTCCCTGGCTGAAAATGCCCAGATCGTTCAGCTTGTGAGTAAGAAGAAAGGTGCTTCCCCAAGCATGACTGACACGGAAAAAACAAGCGGACCTAAGTTGTGCGGAATTGAAAACAGTAAGAAAATGAGTCAATAAAGTATATACCTTCAGTTCTTGGAGATCATTGTGCAGCTTTCGTCGCAGCATCTCAACCTCATGAATTCGACGTTTCTACTCCGCCACCGTCGCCCCCAAGGACTCAATTTTCTTTCCCTGTTCCTACCTTTCACGCTCCTACTCTTCAATTCTCTCCCTTGACTCGTCCAGTAAATTCTAAAATCGGAAAAGAACACAAGACATGACAGACAGGAATAGAGAGGGGTGGAGACAATGCACAAGAAGAACACTAACATTACAAATAAATGTGCTCTGTTTGAAGATACTCGAACACAAAGTTCTATATGGATCGTTAGTCAAACTATTGCACAGGCAACTAAATACAATTTCAGCTTAGCAATAGTACAGGATATTAGATCTAGCTTAGACGTAGTGAAATCGATATCGAATTCAGAGAACTTCATGAATGCTGCGTTCGTCGCCAATTTTGGCAGAGTTCGCGTTGATTTTTCACGAAAAAATGGAATTTACGCTACAGCCAGCTAGCCAGCCAGCCTAACAGCCAGATAGGGATTTTCTCGAAAGGGAGGTTCAATCGTGCCTGCTTGTAGTTTATATCAGCTATCTGTTGTCAAATATTAAATGGTAATTTAATGTGTACCGAAGCTTTGCTTGCTCTTTGTTTTGTTGAGATTGTTGTAATTGTTTATTAATCAATTTAATACTAATATATATTAGATAACAATAATATTAAATATTAAGTAGTCGAAGACAACATTAACTTACTTTGCAATACTTATTTGGATGGCAGTCAGCCTTCGACGCCAACCAAAGCATTAATTCAAGAAGAATTAAATTAAATATTTTAAAATAAGGCCACCCATACTTAAAGCCCACCCTTAACAACAGCAATAAAAGAAACACGTGAATCAAATTAGAATTAGTTGTCTAGAAAAAAAACAACTAATTTGCATATATTAGTTAAGACTGTCTGAAAAGCCAGACAGTCTCGTTGTTGTCTGGAAAATAAAACAATTCAGATTATAGGGGGCGCGATAGCGATAGCGACCCGTTCGAGCACCGTGCCAGCAAAATACTCAACGAAACTAGACAAATTTAGCAGCGTTGGATTCAGCATGACGCGAACTATATGTAGCAAAAAAGTTGTAGTCTTAGCTATTCTATTAGCTATGCTTTTAGTCTAACACATATACTACTCTCAGAAAAACAAAACTTCACTGGCTGAAAATGCCCAGATCGTTCAGCTTGTGAGTATGAAGAAAGGTGCTTCCCCAAGCATGACTGACACGGAAAAAGCACGGACCTACGTTGTGCGGAATTGAAAACAGTAAGAAAATGAGTCAATAAAGTGTATACCTTCAGTTCTTGGAGATCATTGTGCAGCCTTCGTCGCAGCATCTCAACCTCCTGAATTCGACGTTTCTGCTCCGCAACCGTCGCCCCCAAGGACTCAATTTTCTTTCCCTGTTCCTACCTTTCACGCTCCAATTCTTCAATTCTCTCCCTTGACTCGTCCAGAGAATTCTAAAATAGGAAAAGAACACAAGACATGACAGACAGGAATAGAGAGTTGTGGAGACAATGCACAAGAAGAACACTAACAATTACAAATAAATGTGCTCTGTTTGCAGACACATGAACACAAAGTTCTATATGGAACGTTAGTCAAACTATTGCACAGGCAACTAGATACAATTTCAGCTTAACAATAGTACAGGATATTAGATCCAGCTTAGAATTAGTAAAATCGATATCGAATTCCGAGAACTTCATGAATGCTGCGTTCTTCGCCAATTTTGGCAAAGTTCGCGTTGATTTTTCACGAAAACATGGAATTTACGCTACAGCCATCTAGCCAGCCAGCCTAACAGCCAGCTAGGGATTTCCTCGAAAGGGAGGTTCAATTGTGCCTGCTTGTAATTTATATCAGCTATCTGTTGTCAAATATTAAATCGTAATTTAATGTGTACCGAAGCTTTGCTTGCTCTTAGTTTTATTAAGATTGCTGTAATTGATTTCAATTTCATACTAAATATATATTAGATAATAATAATATCAAATATTAAGTACTCGAAGACAACATTAACTTACTTTGTAATACTTATGGCAGTCTGCCTTTGACTCCAACCAGAGCATTAATTCAAGAATAATTAAATTAAATATTTTAAAATAAGGCCTATCCATACTTAAAGCCCACCCTTAACAACAGCAATAAAAGAAACACGTGAATCAAATTAGAATTAGTTGTCTAGAAAAAAGACAACTAATTTGCATATATTAGTTAAGACTGTCTGGAAAGCCAGACAGTCTCGTTGTTGTCTGGAAAATAAAACAACTCAGATTATACTGGGCGCGATAGCGATAGCGACCCGTTCGAGCACGTGCCAGCAAAATACTCAACGAAGCTAGACAAATTTAGTAAACTTGGATTCAGCACGAAGCGAACTATATGTAGCAAAAAAAGTTTTAGTCTTAGCTATTCTATTAGCTATGCTTTTAGTCTAACACATATACTACTCTCAGAAAAACAAAACTTCACTGGCTGAAAATGCCCAGATCGTTCAGCTTGTGAGTATGAAGAAAGGTGCTTCCCCAAGCATGACTGACACGGAAAAAACAAGCGGACCTAAGTTGTGCGGAATTGAAAACAGTAAGAAAATGAGTCAATAAAGTGTATACCTTCAGTTCTTGGAGATCATTGTGCAGCCTTCGTCGCAGCATCTCAACCTCCTGAATTCGACGTTTCTGCTCCGCAACCGTCGCCCCCAAGGACTCAATTTTCTTTCCCTGTTCCTACCTTTCACGCTCCAATTCTTCAATTCTCTCCCTTGACTCGTCCAGTAAATTCTAAAATCGGAAAAGAACACAAGACATGACAGACAGGAATAGAGAGTTGTGGAGACAATGCGCAAGAAGAACACTAACAATTACAAATAAATGTGCTCTGTTTGCAGACACATGAACACAAAGTTCTATATGGAACGTTAGTCAAACTATTGCACAGGCAACTAGATACAATTTCAGCTTAACAATAGTACAGGATATTAGATCCAGCTTAGAATTAGTAAAATCGATATCGAATTCCGAGAACTTCATGAATGCTTTGTTCTACGCCAATTTTGGCATTAAGTTCGCGTTGATGTTTCACGAAAAAATGGAGTTTACGCTACAGCCATCTAGCCAGCCTGCCTAACAACCAGCTAGAGATTTCCTCGAAAGGGAGGTTCAATTGTGCCTGCTTGTAATTTATATCAGCTATCTGTTGTCAAATATTAAATCGTAATTTAATGTGTACCGAAGCTTTGCTTGCTCTTAGTTTTATTAAGATTGCTGTAATTGATTTCAATTTCATACTAAATATATATTAGATAATAATAATATTAAATATTAAGTACTCGAAGACAACATTAACTTACTTTGTAATACTTATGGCAGTCTGCCTTTGACGCCAACCAGAGCATTAATTCAAGAATAATTAAATTAAATATTTTAAAATAAGGCCTATCCATACTTAAACCCACCCTTAACAACAGCAATAAAAGAAACACGTGAATGAAATTAGAATTAGTTGTCTAGAAAAAAGACAACTAATTTGCATATATTAGTTAAGACTGTCTGGAAAGCCAGACAGTCTCGTTGTTGTCTGGAAAATAAAACAATTCAGATTATACTGGGCGCGATAGCGATAGCGACCCGTTCGAGCACGTGCCAGCAAAATACTCAACGAAGCTAGACAAATTTAGTAAACTTGGATTCAGCACGACGCGAACTATATGTAGCAAAAAAGTTTTAGTCTTAGCTATTCTATTAGCTATGCTTTTAGTCTAACACATATACTACTCTCAGAAAAACAAAACTTCACTGGCTGAAAATGCCCAGATCGTTC
>JASAND010025766.1:0-13735 GCA_030248195.1 Trissonchulus latispiculum
GAGCCAGTAGAGAAGTGAATGGGTGGAGATTTAGAAGACTAGATGATCTGGGAAATGGGGTATACGAAGTGCAATCAGCTAAGTCAAAAATTGTATACCGACTTCCTGAATTAGTGGGGTTCTTCGTCTACCAATACGCAAAGCTTAGGATGCTCCAATTTTACTACGATTGCTTGAAACCAAATTTGTGGCCTGAAACTTTCCAACTTTGCCAAATGGATACCGACTCCCTCTACTTCGCCTGCTCCTCCAAAAATCTAAGTGATTGTGTCCCTATTAGAAATGAAAAACAATGGCAAAAGGCCCTTAAAAATTTCTTTGTCCTAGACCCTTCCCAAAAACGTATCCCTGGGTTGTTTAAAGAAGAGTGGACCGGAGATGGCATAATAGCACTATGCAGCAAAACCTATCTGGCATGGGGAAAGACAAATAAAGTCTCACATAAAGGAGTAAGCAAAGGCCTAAATAGCTACACTCCAGAAGATTTTAAAGAAGTTTTAGAAACAGGAAATACAAAGTCCGGGGAAAATCGGGGGTTCCTGCATCCAGATAATAAAACATATCAGTATCAACAAACTAAAGACGCCCTAGGCTATGTCTACCCCAAAAGGAAAGTGCTAGCAGATGGAGTGAGCACGGCCCCTTTGGATATATAAATTTGTTTTATCCCAACAGCCCTTTTCAGGGCTAACGGTATATAGTTGTATGTAAATGTTGTATACTGCATGTAGAAAATAAAAAGAATAAAAGATAAAAATACAAAATCAATAGACTAGGCCGGGCTTAGGTTGTACATATTATATATTATCTACGATAGGATTAGGTTAGAGGTACTTAGGAAGTAGATGAGGTAGTGTACTATAGTTTAGGTAGATTAGAAATTAGGTAGTTAGGTAGGTAGGTAAGTAGGTTAGTTAGGTAGGTAGGTACGTAGGAATTAGGTAGTGTATAGATTAGGTAGGTAGGAGTCCGGTAATGGGCCGACGCCGGGTCCCAAGCCCCGGGGGAAGAACACAGAGGGATGGACTGGATTTGTAGAAGTTGTGGTCCCCAGGGAGGAAGCGGGTGGAATCTTAACTTGAATAAAAATGACCTTGAATCTAATTCCCGAAGGGGGACGCGGCCAATCCCAAGATTGCAGGTCCGAAACGGCCGCACTATACTACTATATATAATCGCATTGAATCAAATTTTAAATATCGGAACTAATTATATAATTTGCAATAACCGAAAAATCTGTAAAACTAGGGTGATTTGCAATTACGAGACGCCACTAGGCACGACAGATGGTGTGTGAACAGAAGTTGTAAGTTTAAGACCCTAGGGAGAACAGATTGAAATCAAAAGAAAACTTCGAAAGATTACCCCAAAGGACTTTAAATTTCAAGGTCATTGACTCTCGGAGTCAGGCATGAAATGGCCCTACTATACTACTCACATCTTCGAAATGGCACCAAATAACAGCGACAATATCGATAATATAATCCAGCAATGCGAACGCAGGGATTACCGAAATCACATCATTTATACCAAAGTTAAGACAGATACTTGGAGTATCAATTGCAGCAAAGTTTGGGTCATTTGGTAAACCACAGCTCATTAGAAGTTAGTTAACCTCCACCCGTATAGACCTACAACACCCAATTTTTCGCACTTTGATCGCATCGCACAGAAAAGTAGGCAATGGTCTAGAGATTATTTTACACGATATCAAAGCACTATATGTCAGAACTAATTCCTGAAAATTTTGGTACCGTGCCTTGCACTTAGCGACCAGGGCGAGGCCAAGTTTGTGTACGTGTCATGTCGAGCCTTGGACCGATAACACAAACTTCTGTTGGCTCCACAGGACGCTACGCTGCATGGAATTCTTTCAAACTTTAAACTATTTTACACTAAACCTAATACTATAATGTGGCAAAAGACTAGCTAGCTTTTCCAACATCGAACTTTTAGTGAAATTTGTAGCCCCCCCCCTTAAGGTGGTGGTTTCCTTTTGTGTAAATTTGACCCTAGAGACCTCAATTCTTTATAAAAGTAGATGAAACTTTCCAAATATGCAATTTTGGTGCTCGTTAACATTCTCGGACCAGTCCCACATTTTTAGGTGAAAAGATGAGAAATTTTCGGTTTTTGACATTTACTCTCAGTAGGTAGTCGATACATCAGATTGGTTGTTATGGATGGAAAGAGGGTACAAAAACGAACATTTTTGCTTTTACAACCTATGAGCTATCTCTAGTGGTTAAGTCAGTATAAGCCAAAAACGATTTTTGGGGTCAAAAAACGGCTGTTTTCGAAAAAATCTGTTTTTTCAAAATTACAGCTAAATCATACGAACAATTTTCGGTTATTTATACTCAATTGATAAGCGGTCTAATTGCCCATTTTATCAGTGCCTATTAGCTGGGCTTCGTTGCTTTAAGCTAGAGATTTGGCCGAAAAACCATTTTGGCAAAAACTGCGATCATTTTGTTTTAAACATCGATTTCTCAAAAACTACTCAACAGATTCCGGAGACTTTCACCAGAATGAAAATTCGCACTATTGCGGAGGGACATTTTTCTTGGTTTGAGCTAAAATGTCTCCAGTTGCGAGAAAACTGAATACAAAGTTGCGAAATTTCGTGTCACCGCACATTTGCTGGATTTTCTGGAGTATTAAGGCTTGTTGAGCCAAATCCAAAAAAATGTCCCTCGGCGCATATGCCCTTCATATCATGACACAAGAAAAAATTTTGGGCGATTCTACAGTTTTGAGAAATCCATGTTCAAAAATTTTTTGTCTATATTTAGCCTGTCAGAAGTCAATATGTCAGAAAATGTTTGCTAGTTTTGTGCTAATTTTGCTGGTTTCGTACGCTCATGTGAATGTACAGATTATAAGCTTTAAAACGATGTATAAAGCTCTTTCCAACTCCCAAAATTGCGAAAGTTATAGCGTTTCAAAAAATAACGACAAATGCACTGCACAAAAGGATACCACCACCTTAAGTTCGACAACACTGCTAATTAAGCAAAAACTTGGTATGTGTGTGTGTGTGTGTGCGTGTGCGCGTGTGTATGTGTGTGTGTGTGTGTGTGTGTGTGTGTGTGTTTGTTTGTTTGTGTGTATGTCGGTAATATTTTTTGCCTTTGCATTCAACATTTGTGCAATACTACAGGAGTTAGAAGTTACATAATACATATAATTGGAGGTTTATGTTCTTAATCTTGTCATTAATAAGCCTTCAGTTTTAAATGTTTAACAACGCAGCATATGAAACATATGCTTTATTTTCATAATTAATAATTTGTTGCATGTTTATTGACTTGTTTTAGCCGATCGCCGATTAAATTGTCGATGTGTGGAAGGAGCTTGCCAAGCCTACATTCTTGACGAAGACAGACTGATTCCATGCAATTGATGTGAAGATTAAGCCTTAAAACCATCAAAATCGCTTGAATTTGTTACGAATTTCATACATTAAAATTAAATTAAGAATTTTAACAACACCAATAAAACGCGGAAACGAAACTTACAGCGGGGTGGGTTGCAAGCAGAAAGCAGGAGACAAATGTCCGGATTCTACAAATACTGAATTATAAATTTATGTACGAAATTGAGTTTTCCATTAGTGACATGGCAATTATAAACTGGCTGAGACGAAATTGTTAACTACAGTGATAGAGAAAGGTGTAGCGTTTCCATCAGGGCTGGTAAACCAAGAGGAGACCGAGGACAAGCCCAAAAGAGAGGCATCAGTCACCCTTTTACCCACGAAACCAGGACCTAGGAGAGAGAAGGGAAGAAGGAGGTTCAGCGTTTTGTTCTGGATTGAAAGTAAAAAATGGCCCAGCCGGGTTTCGAATCACGGCCCTTCTGGGCCGGAGTCAGGCGTGCTAACCACTACACCACAGGGCCATCAGCTGAACTTCCATGATAAGGGGAAGATAAGCTGAACTCCTCAAACAAATAAGCAAGAACACCAAGTATGTTTGGGAAGCGGTTTTGAAATACAGCATTATATACATTAAGTTCACAGCGTTAGGATTTAGCTTAGCAAGATTAACCTAATCTGCATCGGGAAGATCTTAAACAATACTTTAACTAGCGTTATTAACTTAATAACAGTGGACATATTGTCAACTTCACTGTAGGACTAGCTGGCGTCCTCGGAAGGATATACTAGAAGTAGCTGCGACCAAGAGTACATAATACATAAGAGTGTGACAGCAGGCAAGCTCTCTGTTATCAGCTGAAGGTACATGCTATGTTCGCTAACGGCTGACCCCCCCACAAATGTGCATGTGCTCTTCAAAGAAATTTGGCCGCTACGCTTGCATGCTGAAGCTCGAAAACACAACTACTCAGTTGGTTCAATGTGTGTCTGTTGCGAGCTTTAACACGCAAAGATAGCGTGCGAATTTCTTTGAAGAGCACAATCACGTTTGTGGGGGAGGGTCAGCCGTTAGCGAAAATAGCATGTACCTACAGCTGATAACAGAGAGCTTGCCTGCTGTCACACTCTTATGTATTATGTACTCTTGCTGCGACGTATCCAAGGGATTCCAATTTTGGCGTCAAATAGAAAATTATCAAGTTTTAGTGTAAATATTTCATTATTTAGAAATGTTGTGAAGTAGGACCCCATTTTTCCAGTCATGAAGGTCCCGACCCCCAGTTGAGATGAGCAGACGGATTTTTTGGTCCGACCCGGTTTAACCCGCTTAGGCCCTATTTCTTTAAAGATTAAACAGATTAGATTAAAATTAAGCCGCATTAAAGAAACAGCACCGCGGATTAAACGGATTAAACTTTAATCTAGCGAGTTAAACGAGTTAAACGGATTAAAATTAATCCTGTTTCTTTAATCCAGGTAGGATTAAAATTTTAATCTAATCCTGTTTCTTTATTCCCACTTCGGATTAAAAACTCAGCGATTTAATTTTAATCCGACCTGCTTAATCTCTGTTTCTTTAAAAATAAATTTTAATCCGTTTAATGTGCCTCCTGTATTTTCAGCTAGTTTTTAATCGTATTGCAGCTACGCAGATTAAATGGATTAAAAGTTGACGGATTAAAAATTTTAATAGCTGTTCTTTAATGGCGGATTAAACGGATTAAAATTAACTCTTTTAATCCGAGGATTAAAAATGGTCAGATTAAACGACTTAATTTTAATCCGTTTAATCCGTTTAATCAGGCATTAAAGAAACAGCTACTAAAATTTTAATCCGGCTGATTTTTAATCCGTTTAATCCGATCATTTTAATCATTAAAGAAATAGGGCCTATTAGTTTACGCCCCGATCTGGCCCACAGAAACAATAATAGACCAAAAGTTTTGAGACCTCTATACAGTTAACATGGAATCGCAGGTTCTTTACTTCGGTTAACTCGGTCCGGCCCCCTCACTGAAAAGTCTCGGCCCGGACTCTCTACGCTCTATCTCTCTTTCTCTACTTACTCAGCTCACCTCTACCTCCCAGAACTTCTCAAAATCCTGAAATACGACGGTGCGGGGATGGGATGGGTTGCAATGTAAACGTTACGCTACAAAGTGGATGGGGAACGCGCACAACTTTTACGAGTTCCGTGAAGTATGTATTTGGTGAAATCAGGCTGCGATGTTTGCAAACTTGGAAAATCGCAGACAACTTGCAAAACTTCGCAAATTTTAGATTTGGCGATATGTCAATATTTGATTGCAGTTTGGTTGTATGCGTCAATAAGCCATTTAATCACCATCATAGTTCCAAGTAGCACACCTCTACGCTGATGAAAACCAGCGCCTAAAGAAATTAGGCTGCGCCCTGTAACCATTGGCCCGCTGACTGGGCGTTTGTGGCAAGCCATTCTTATATAGATCCATCGTCCCGCGGAGACTAGTCAATCTTTGATAGCGAATCTGAACAAGATAGCGAACGGATCGTAAGATCGTACCAGCTTATCGAGGGCAAATGGAAACAATACTTGGGCAGATTTCAATTCGTCAGAAACTACAAAGTTTGTGACAATGTCACAGTTCATGGATCCGAGCGAATACAACACATCATGGCCTTGAAGCTGGGCAATTTTGGCAACAATCCAAGAAAGTGGTGAAAATCTTGCTACAGGAAATTTCATAAGCTGGATTTCTTCGAAACTGTCGCGCAGCTGCACAAAAGGTTCAACCGTAAATCGGATATCATCACTTTCTGGTAGTTTCTTCACGTGGGCAACTTTGGAACCTTCCAGGGTTCCATCAATTGCTGGCATCCAAATTACAGAATGCCAATAGAGGTCAGTTGTTCCTAGAACTGGCAGTTTTCCTATAATAGAGAAAACGGATATTAGCAAAACAAATATAGAGTTCCCCCGTCAGTTCTTCTCCCTTCTTATTCAAAACAGTCAACGGAAAGCTTGTATGACCTCGTACGCAGGTGGATGCTAGCTGAGAATTTCTAACATTTAAAGTGATGATTCCCTTTGGGAACATATTCTTTGCAGACGACGCAAATAAAGTTGAGAATTGATGAAACTCTCCAAAATAACATCATTTAGCCTACCAAAGATACTTTCACAAAGCCATTATACTGATGCGGAAGGTCTCACTAAGTCTTACATGTTTGCTTTTGAACGCAACATTCTATCTTTAGTCTATTGTGAGCTATAGCCAGGTTTCCGATTTTGAGGTTAAAATGCGGGCATTTGAACCGAAATATAACTATACATCTTTTGGTTCCACACGTGATAAAATTAAACCAAGGGTGACAAGTGGAGGTACTGGACTAGCAAATAATCCTAGGCATTGCCTCTTTTCAATACTTAACAAATATTCCGGAAGGATTGGAAATATCGAGTTTTCCAGAAATGCGACCATTTTTTCTAGTTACTGTTGAGCCCATAGTATGCAAGCTGGAAAGCTGATAGCGAACATATGTGTTCCAGACAAGGATACCTTACCTACCGGGACCCTTTTACAGTTGTCCGGATTGCTGCTTTCCAACTAAAGGTTGAAACTAAACAAAGTTGTGAAAAGTAATAAAATTTCAGGTTGCTATTATATTTCTGTCCTTTTCTGTCAAATGAGACACGGTTTCATAATAGATAAAGAGTTTCACCAGCTATTTAATAAATGCACCGAATGATATGAATGGTAGTCTTCAAACAATTTTTGTTTTAAGCAAAAAGTTTGAAAGACGATTTCCTACCGTGGTTCACTACGTTTCCTATAGAAGATAAAAATCACTTTCATGCTGACTATTAAAAAGAAAACATGCCCAAATTGGTGTCACCAAAAGGAAGCACCAAAGAACAGTTTATCGCATCCAAATCACAGAGTGCCAATGGAAATTAGTTGTTCCTAAAACTGGTAGTTTGTCTATCATAGATAAAACGGATACTAACAAAATAATATAGAAACCCCACGTCAATTCTTCTTCCTCCTTACTCAAAACAGTTAACGGAAGTTAACGGTTAACGTTTATATAACCATGTACGCAGGTGGATGGTAGCTGAGAATTTCTAACATTTAAGATGGTGGTATTGCTTTTGTCAATTTGACCCACGGACTTTAATTCTTGAGGAAATTGAATGAAGTTTTCCAAAAACAATATTTTCGTACTAACATTCTGAGACAATCGCGGATTTTTAGGTCAAATGATGAGAAATTTTCGTTTATTGACTCCATATTCTCCGCAGACGGTTGGCACACCGGAATGATTGGTTTAGCTGGCATAGGACATCGAAATGAACATTTTCGCTCAGCAGTCATATTCTATGTATTATAAGCGTGACACATCCTCTGCAAGCTAACGGCTGACCCCCCCCCCCGCAAATTGGACCCTTCACTTCAAAAAATTTTGGCCGTTATGAATGTGTTCTAAAGCTCGAAACAGACACAAAACTCGCGCACGTAGTGTTTGTGTTTTCGAGCTTTTACACACAAGCATAGAGCGAGTGAGCGTAATCCCGTTTGGACTGGGTACCAATTTGCGGGGGGGGTCCGCCGTTAGCGAGCAGAGGATGTGTCACGCTTATAATACATAGAGTATGACTGCTGTCATACTCTTATGTATTATGTACTCTTGCTAAAAGCGACGCAATTATATACGTACACAAAATTCAATCAAAGCGGAATCCCCGCTTTCTGAATGTGAAAATAAAATGGTGATAAAACAATCTGTGTTTAAAACATGCTACAGCTTTAACATAAAACAATGACATGCGCATGTGTTATTTTGGTTTTCATTTTCGAAGAGCTGGGTGGCAACTTGGGAAGTGAAATGATGCACGTAATTTTTTGCTGTCACCGCTGGTACAAAGAAGCGGTGTGGTACAAACTACAGGAAAGCAGAGATCTTAGTTTCAACCCAATGAATGAAAAAACACATCAGGTTGTTCACTGATTTAATCAGTTCGAGCACCTAGACTGGACCGACAAAAGCAATATCAGGTCGACGCTATCCTACACTTGTGTCACCTGAATAGAACGTACACTTTCAAACAATCACCTGATTTAAACTGGTGAGTATTTAAATTCTTATTTTACCTGATTTAAACTGGTGAGTATTTAATTGCTTTTTTTACTATAATTGTTCTGTACGTGTCTGGGGCCTTGTCAGTAAATATCAGTCGTTCAACCGAGCTCCTGTTATCTAGGAATTTCAATGTAGCAGGATTATTTCTGAGGTGAGCTAAATTTGGTAAATTTGATTATGTATAATTGATGTAATGTCTAAACTTGATTCTGCAGTCTTAGAAATGTATCAACTGAACATGTATAAATTTGTAAGTAAAATTTAAATTTACGATTTACTTTTGATTTAATCAGCTAATTCAGTTGACTACTAATTATAACTACGTATGTGATTTATTGGTTTCACTCAGTTCTACTTAATGAATGGACACCCTATTCCCTAATGTTTTGTCCTCCTTCCTGGTTAATGATTATCTATGCAGACGCCAAGCTAACATGCATCAGTTGGTTTCCCATATCGCCTCGATGTTCATTCCAAAATCAAACACAGTGGCTGGAACTAAATTGCTGGAATGGTTATTAAAATCAAGAGTACATAATGGCAAGAGTACATAATAACTAAGAGTGTGACAAGCGTCACGCTCTTAGTTATCGAGCGAAAAACATCATCTGCACAATAACGGCTGACCCCCCCCCACAACTGAGTATGTGCACTTCAAATATTTTTGCCCGCTATGCCTACGTTCTAAAGCTCAAAAACACAACTAGTCAGTTGGTTCAATGTGCGTCTGTAGCGAGCTTTAGAACGTAAGCATAGCGGCCAAAAATATTTGAAGTGCACATACTCAGTTGTGGGGGGGGGGGGTAGGCCGTTATTGTGCAGATGATGTTTTTCGCTTGATAACTAAGAGCGTGACGCTTGTCACACTCTTAGTTATTATGTACTCTTGATAATGGTAAGAGTATGGCACTAAGCATAGTCTACATTATTATAGCAAAAACTAGACTCTGTTCGCTTACGGCTGACCCCCCCCCGATAAATTGTATCAATCAATCGAAGAAATTTGCAATCTATGTTTATGTTCTAAAGCTAGCAAAAGACACACATTGAACCAAATGAGCAGTTGTGTTTTCGAGCTTTTTAGCATGCAAACGTAGCGCTTAAATTTATTTGAAGCGCTGGGTCCAGTTTGTGGAAGGCAAGCCGTTAACGAACAGAGCTTAGTTTTTGCACTGCTAAGACTGTGCCCAGTGGCATACTCTTAGTTGTAATGCACTCTTGATTTTACCAAGAGTACATAATGATAAAAGTCTGACGCTATTAAGCCTAGTCTCAGTTATCAGAGCAAAAACAGCTCTGTTAGCTAACGGCTTACCTCCCTCAAATTGGACCCCGCGCTTACATAAATTTAATTTGCGCAAAA
This sequence comes from Trissonchulus latispiculum, assembly GCA_030248195.1. NCBI lineage: Eukaryota > Metazoa > Nematoda > Enoplea > Enoplida > Ironidae > Trissonchulus > Trissonchulus latispiculum. Next base: position 9,867 of record JASAND010025766.1, read on the forward strand.
GTAATTTGCGTGGGGACCAGCCATTGGTAAACGGAGTGTAGTTTTTGCTCTAATAACAATGAATGTACCTAGTGACCTACTCTTATCATTGTGCACTCTTGGTAAAATTGACTTAGTGAGCGAAGGAGTATCGTTTTATCCAGAGCGGCTTTCCATAGTAAGAGTACCTAAAAGTATTTAATTAGTTTTGTTTGGTTTGCATGCTTTGTTCACTTTGTAAATGACACTGAATTTCATACAATTCAATATTTCAATGATTACTATAATTCTACTTCGATTAAATATGTACTGATGGTCATTCAAGTTTTACAGGTATAGGTTGGTAACCTCCTTTCCTATGGTGCCGTCAAATTAATACTGGTGTTAGGCGGAAAGTTGATCAGTTTTATGGTTTCAGTATTAGGTTAGGGCCTCAGCTTATAGGGCCTCAGTTTTAGGTTTTGTTTGATTCCCGGTTTCAGTTTCAGGATGCTGCTCGTTGATTACTAAGAGCTGAAATTATTTTGAGATTTTATGGTTGATTGAATGATCTGACAGTGACATCTGATTCCAGATTCTACGTTGGTTTCGTTTTGCAGATTTGGCATAGTAGACTTCGCAACGATAGGTGAGCATGAAAGCAGCCTAGAATCGACATATTTGTTTGCCGTTTTTCAGTACACTAATTATTAAAAAATTGAAACTCAAACTGAAACTCTTACTTTATGGATGCAATTCCTATAAGAAGAGTATGCTCGCAGTAGACATCTCTATGCACAAGAGCAAGTAAACTCAATACAATAGTACGCTCTGCGCAAAATTCTTGCTTGTAGCAGTTCAAAGCGGCAATATTCCTTAGTGGACTTGAAATTGTGTGGGATATGGTTACATTCAGTTACATACATACTTATATTAAAGCAGTTTTCTAATTATTTTATACCGATATTGACCAGCGAATTGATCTGTTTTTGTTACATTCCGTCTGCTGACAGTTGAACACTGGTCAACCGTTGACGCTAGACAAAGTGCATGTGCCCCCTTTTTGATTCTTGCCAATGCCCATTCTTTTTAAGATTTCCGTAGTCGCCACAGCTGATTCCAGTATAGTTTTCAAACTTTTCATTATTTCTTCAAGTCGCAATACGGAGTATAAAAAAATCTTGAACAGGGAGGATTTCTTGATTAATGAAAACACTACGTATTATTATTTCATACGTAACAGACTAGCATTTTATTACCAGGCATTAATTTATTTCACTTATTTCTATATCATTTCTGAAGTACATGCAACTTCTTGATCACAGATGAAAATTAGTTTTTAAGTTTGTGCTATTTTGTTTAGAAAAGTGAAGCTTTTGAGTTGAGCTCAAGGTCTCAACTTCAAACGTCTAAAGCCCAGTTCATACTTGTCTTTAAAGTCTCTGTCTCTAGGTCTCTGTCTCAGGCCGGTTCATACCTGTCTCTGTCCTTTTGTCCTTTTGTCTCTAAGCTGTCCTTAAGAGTCTCTAAGAGAAGTTGAACAATGCTCAACTTTTCTGCCTGTCCTTAAGAGACAGCCAATCAGAATAAACGAATGATATCACGTGAAATGTCTCTGTTACCTGAATACTTAAAAGTAGCTGCATCTATATCCAATTTGAAAAAGTTTTCCACATAATATAACGTTAGCTGTTAACAAGACAACAAAAACGATATTGTATTGTTCAAATCTAAAATATTTAGTACGTTTTTAACTACACCAAGTAACCAATGAAATTTAAATTTGTTGTCTCGTGACCGAGCCTCTGTCCTCTTTTAAGTATGAACGTCTTGTCTCTATCAGTGTAGAGACAAAAGGACAGAGACATAGAGACAGAGACTCAGAGACAGAGAAACAGAGACAAGTATGAACCGGGCTTAATGTACATATGTGAGCTCCCAAACTGCACTTTGGCACCCAAAAATGTGCAACAGATTAGAATACTGACAGTTGACAACTGCGCAAAGACATCAGATTCCGCCGCTTATATAACAGCTAACCTAATTTGCATAAATGAACTTCCGCAGAAAAGATTCCTATACTAGCCCTGTGCTCAAGATGGGCCTTCGATGTACTGAAACAGAGAAAACCCACGCTAAACATAGAAAGATGTCATTTTATGCATTCCTGCTCCAGCAAAAATACAGGAAAGACTTCAGCTTACACAAACGCAGGTACAATATTTCATGTGTAAAATATTTTCCCGTGCCGGGAATCGAACCCGGGCCGTGCGGGTGAAAGCCGCAAATCCTAACCACCACACGGGACTGTTGTTGAATGATGCTGCATTTGAAATCACTGTTTGAATACAGCGGACGCAATTCTTTTAGTTTCATGGTCGTTAGCTTATCTTTGATGGTTCATTAACTGTTTGCACACTTTGTAGAAGCACTATTGGTTGTGGTGTAGCTGTGATCAGCTAAGTCTCTCCCAAAGCTTCCCTTTTATAAAAAATAAACTGTTGCCATAGCTCAGTCAAGAACTCCATTACATTGACCGTTTCAACTATATTTTAGCATAAACATATGTTGATATTTTCTGTTGGATAATTTGAAATTAGCCCCTCTTGCTAGAAGGAGAAAGGGTAGCAATTTTGTACCTTGTAAACTCAATGATAATGGATCAAAGAAAGTATTTTAGACAGTTTACACATAGCAAGCTAGATTCTGAAGCTGCAAACGTCCTATGTTTATGTAAATATATGAGTGTGTTCATATACAGGACGAATGAAATATCCATTGAAATAATAATAATATTAGACCAAATTTATTAAATACAGCCAAGAAGCTGCCTGTTATACTTTGCATGTTTTACCAGAATAAAGAACATGTTTCAAGTGTTTATTACATCATTTATGTTTGTCAAAACATTTTTTAGTAACAGCTTAACTTCTTGGACTAAGACAATCATGGTCAAAGTTCGGTTTTCATGTCATGTTGACAAGCCAAGCAAAATGTGCAATTAAATGAGACTGCTAATATAATTAATTCGACATATAAAATATGGCAGATAATTACGAAAAACATTTGCGATTGCAATTGACAATTTTCAAATATTGTGCAAAACCCATCGTGTTGCATATTATTCAAAAGCTTTTAACGTGGCTAATTCATTGACCATACAACTGTGCTGAATCGTTAAACGTTTACTAGGAAAATGAACTAAAAATGACTTTGCCTATTACTTTTTTCAGTTCCACCAAAGGGCATTATTGATTGATTGAACTAGTTACGGCAAGTGCTGATTTGCGGAGGGGTCACTAGGATCTGATTTGAGAGGGGGAAGGTCAGCCGTTAGCGAGCAGAGCATAGTTTTTGCTCTTATAACATGGAGCTTGCACAGTGACATACTGTTATCTTTATGTACTCTTGGCAGAAGTAGCAAATGAACAAAACGAAAGGAAATAGACAATAAGTGCAATCACATTCCACTTTGGCCAACATCAATACATGATAACGCACTACAAGCAGAAAATAAGTTACTAAATTTAACAACCATTTGATCATAATTCGCAAACAAAACTCAAGTACTGACGCAACTCCTGCAATCTACATGACCCGGTAATTACTGGTTAGCTACCAATAGGGTGCTTATGGGTTTGCCAATGCCTGTGGAATTACGGCAACTACTAAACAAAATACAGGTTATACAACTTAAATAGCAAAACTATGAATTTGTTTATTTATGAACGAAATGAGAAAATAAAATGATAAGACAACCGAAACCCTGCAATTCGCACAACAGAGATGACATTACAATAAATTAACGATGATGGACTAATTGAAAACAAAAGAATTTGACAGCAAAGTTAAAAAGAGCTAAATATCGATCCCAAAATTGCGGATGCATTGGAATTGATTGGAAGCATCTG
>JASAND010025767.1:0-69752 GCA_030248195.1 Trissonchulus latispiculum
TAGATTATCTTCTCGACGTCTGCCTCTGTGTAGCAAGGAATTTCGGACCCCTGGATTTCAGCCTCTTTGTTACATATTGAGGATATTAATTGACTATTTAATGTATAGTTAATGTATGTATAATTAATGACTAATTAATAATCATTTAGCTGTATTAATATTGTGTCTGTCTGAAACTAAGGTGTACTCAAAGTATTATTTTACCACCCCCTCTTTGTTGAGCCAAAGAGTTGACGAAGTTCAGCCCAAAAACAGCAGAAACTAAGCCAGTACCCTAAATTCGCCTCCAGCTCATGTCAGAACAAGACTTGCCGAGCTAACAAAGACATGATTAAATCGAGAGCAGTCTGCAGTATTCTTTCAGTAATAAGTACTCCTAAAATCCCTAAATGCACTCTCTGTGCAGATGTAAAACAAAATATAGTTCAAATTGGCTCCGCGTTGGCAAATGTATAAATTAAAACTTAAAAAATTCACCGATAATTCCTGAAATATTTGCCAATGAATCCATCACAATGATATGTCAGCCATTGCAGAAGTTAGCATCTGCTAACTGTTCCCTAGGCTAATATCTTCCTCTTGACGCTGGAGAACTTGATCCACAAACAAGCTACAGTTTTCTAAAGAACCTCTATCAAATCATGGGAAAACGTTTTTCTCATGTCCGTCAAGTTGGCACGTTGAAGCTTTGTTCATTTGCTGGTGTTCCAGTACATTTTTCAATATTTGCTATGTTAAACTATTTTATATCTGAAATATACTTAAAGTTACCTTTTCCTTCAATTTTCTGTTTTGCTCTTCCAATTCTTCCACCTTTTTACTTGTTTCCGCCGCAGTACCTCCTGCAAGAACAAAAATTAAGTTAACGTTCAAACATCTATCTCTATGATGATGGTTTCACAACGCAATGTTCATCGACTGGTATAAAATAAAAATGAAAGCAAGAGTCCATAATTTATTCCTTTATATTATAGAAGATCTTCTTATACATGGTGAAATTATGCACTCTTGATGAAAACTATTGAACAAAATTTTGTTTCACGTACGTTTGTGGGTTGAATCTTGTCTTTGAATCTTTTTTACCGCGACCCCATAATATGAGTGTTAAGTAAAATTAATAGTTGTCTGGTTTAAATTTATTTCAGTAAAATGTTATAATTTTTGGCTACAAATGGTGCTGGCTCCATTACTCTATGCGCACCCGCTTATGATTTCTGCCAGTAGCAACTTAACAGAGGTAACTACTAACACGGTATGGACAAGTAAAGAGGTAAACGCTACCTGTTCTAGAAGTATCGATTGTTTTCACCAGTCTTGCTCCCATCCTAAATAGTAACAAAATTTTTTCAGCTCGTGAGCTTTCAATTGTTTTTAAAATTTTGAAATCACAGTTTTCCTGAACCTTCCCAAATTTTCTTGAAATAGTTGTGAGCGATTTATTGAGCTGGATTAACTCTATTCGAACGTAGATACAAATTTTTTAATAAACAATCTTTGGCGGAATATTAATCATTTAAAATGTCTGCGATTGAAACCCGAAATTCCGCCCCTTCCAGATTTCCAAAATCTTCGGTTCCGGGCTTATCTAAAAATATATACATTATTGAGATTTGCTCCAAAGTTTGGTTTGCAAATAAATGACCGAAGTTTGTACATAAATTTTTGGGGGTACCATAAGTAATGTCTTTTAGACTATAAGAAAAAGAAACCATAAGATTTTATTTATAATACTAACTTTCTCATTTTATCGTCTTGCAAATTTATCTTCCTTTTCAAGGCTTGATTATCGTCGTAAAGTTGATAGCATTTTTCCTCCAAATCTTCTCTGGACATTTTACTGATCATAATTGGATCCATTCTTATAGTTCTCTGAAAAAACATCAAAGTAAAGGCTCGGCACTTCAGTTTTTACGTTAGAATGAACCGCAGTGCAGATATTGAACAGACGCCAAATAAATCAGCTGAAGGGGGTGCTGGAATTTAGGACCGTCTATCTTAAAATTCATTTTTTCAACCAATGCATTTCAAACTTTCAGGAATATTCGCTGCGCAGGTGGACGGTGGACAAGAAGGAAGGGGGTTAAATCCCTCGCCTCGACAGAGTCGCCCACATGGGGTCTTACAATTAATTACTCCCACAAGGGGGAAGAAAATTGCCCAAAAAGCAGGTTTTACGACTAAAATTTTCTAAGCCAGAATTTTTTACCTAAAAAAGTCCGAAATATGTTATTTTTGGTAAAAACCCGCCGTTTTTTGTTAAAAAAATCGCAAAAATTTTATTTCAAAAGCACGTTGAAGAAAGCTTCCACAAGTGGTACCAAAACTTGCTTCCACAAGCAGTTAAATTTTACATCCCGTTCAGGTATGAGTAGCTGGCGTTACGTACTAACAAAATACAAATTTTTAAGTATGTGGTGTTCCGCGTACAGCTTGCACAACAGAGATAAGTCAAATTTTTTAAAACAGAGTCACTCCTAACGGCTGAATTAAAATAAGTCAGCTTCTACACAAGATGCATAGATAAATCTTATCCAGGTGCGCTGTTCTTTCACTTATGCAAGCTTGAGTGTTTTATAAATATTCAAAACTATGTCGCGGAATATACGTTTAAAACAAAAAATTTGCGCTTGCGTAAAATCCTGCATGCACAATTTGAACACGTTTGATTATAGTATTTATGAGAAAATTAATATAGAATTGTGCACTGGTCGCTTCTGTTTTGTGTTTTATTATATATAATTCCGACAACTTGCATAGATAGAATAGTTGATAGAATAATACACATAAGTACACAACCATCACAAAAGCACCTGTTTGTTTAGACTCCATGGATTTTATTTTCTTATCGCTGTCACGGTGCAAATCTCCCCCCCCCCGGAAGTTTGCACCGGTGCAAATATTCCCCCCCCCCGGAAGTTTTGCACTGGTGCAAAACTTCCCACGGGGAAAGATTTGCACCAACTCATAATTCAAAAGTTTTGGGAACTATTTAGGATTAACTCTGAGTTCAATTCGTCGTCGTCAAACTTGTCGTTTTTGTAGTTTTTAACAGTAGATTGCACCAAATGTGAATAAAATCTATAGCTATTCAGAAGTTATTCATAAATAAAATCTGAATAACTGCATATTCTATTGCACCAAGCGTACATAACTGATAAGAGTGTGACAGCTGCCGGGTTCTCTGTTATCAGCTCTAGGTACATGCTATGTTCGCTAACGAGTGACCCCCAACAAATGTGTATGCTCACTTCAAAGAAGTTAGAACGCTATCTTTGCGTGTTAAAGCTCGCAACAGACGCACATTGAACCAACTGAGTAGTTGTGTTTTCGAGCTCAGCATGCAAGCGTAGCGGCCAAATTTGTTTGAAGTGAACATAAACGTTTGTGGGGTGGGGGTCAGCCGTTGGCGCGCAGAGCGTGCACCTGCAGCTGATAACAGAGAACCTGCCTGCTGTCACACTTTTATTATGTACTCTTGATTGCACCAAGTTAAAGCTGAATAACATGTGAATAAGATCAGAATAAGTAGCAAAAATTTATTCAGATTTTATGCTTACCTCGGAGTAAGAATAAAATCTGAATAACACCTGATTTCCAGAAAATTTATATTATTCTGATGAAACTAAGTAATTTTGTAACTTATCTGTCATTTCTAAGTTTCAGAGAAGTGTGTCAAGTTTTTAAAATTTTGGAGTCTGCGTTTGGAGAAACAAATTTCTGCTCAAAACTGATTCGTCGAGTAGCTCTGTCCAACCGAAATTTTAGAAGGCTATACATATTACCTGATCATTTTAAATACGATTCTTACCTAGCTTTTCGTGCTTTTATTACTCTCATCGCTGCTACTATTACTCTCATGCATAGATTGATGATTAAATTACTTAATGGGGGGGTCCATTTTTGGGCCATTTTTTCTAATTTCTCCGATTTCGCGGATTTTCACATATTTTATTGTCCAAACGGTATATTTTAACGTGTTTTTAAAATTAAAGTCGTGACTCTTACGGTCGTCGAGTAATTTCGCCTCAAAGTTGAGATTTCATGTGTTAGACATAGGAAATTTTAGAAGTTGTCATTTTTTCGCGTGCGCCAGAAAATTCTCTCGACAAAGGTTGGTGAATCTGGACAAATTATACATTAAAATAACGCTAAAATGTTAAACTGCGGTACCCTGGAATTAGAATTTTAATTTAGGCCTTTAGAATTTTTTAATCAATTTTTGAAGGATTAAAGTTTGACTGGATGCTCAAGTCGTGTTAAGGTGGCGATTCCTTTTGGAGACATCAACTTTGAACCATTATTACTACTATTAACATTACTTGGAGTTAAGAAGGCATTTTTATATCAAAATGCAGCTTAACATTTGTTCTTTCTCGTGAATACAACGAAACTAACTTTAGTTCTTGGAAATTATTTTACTGCATTTTCGAAGTAATTTAAATTTCCAGATTTTTGTAGACTAAAGTAAATTTTTTCGTGAGGCATCGGCCACATCATTCGATTCCACTATCAAATAACTGGGGACCCTTTTTAGTTATTATGAAAGCGCTCTTTGTTATAAAGAAATTAGCTAAAATGTTTGCGCAACCTGGATTTTGCCTACTTTTCCCAACTTTGTCAACCACGTCTAGTAAGTGGCACCCCTCTAGCTTGCATAGTAAATGCTCCACAATCGCTGGAAAAAATTTGGTCATGTTTTTGCAAAAACTACATTTTCTATGATAGCAGCAAATAGGGTAGCAGGTAGAAGATTATAATGTCACGGATAATCGGTTTCGACGAGACCTTCAAATTGACACCCATAGTTTACGGCTTACGTAGCTCAAGAAATGGCGCCTTATTTGATTTCTGCAAAAATGACAAGTTTACAACGCCAAAATAGGAAAATTGACTACATCTAACGATAGCGAAAAGCTAGAAAGGTACTTCAAACAGCAAAAATGTAGAGCTCAACAAGATCTTTCGAATGAATATAATCATAGCTGTACAGCAGTTGCCTAACTGTTAAAAATTGACAAAAACCACCCGGAACGGAGACGTCGAGTTTTTGAAGCGGGATTGCGCGGAGGGTGTTAGAATCTGGGGGTTCTTAACTTTTTGATGAGATTTGATCCTCTACTATCTAGTTTTAAGTGTTTGCTGGAGATTCTGTGGGTAAGGGCGTCCGGGGATTTTGAAAAGTGTGTGCGTTACCTGAACTTAGATCTCCTATTGCGATCTTGTTCATCTTTTCGTCGGCTTCCGACTGATGCCCATATTGTGGACATTGGATGTTAGTCAAACAAATTTTTCAGTCTAATTTTTTGAGAGAAGCCAGGAGGACCCCCCCCCCCCAGCACACCCCGGTTATATGGCACAAATTGGATGACCGAGATACAAATATACACGTTATGAACATATGATGAAGGAAAGTGTCAGATAGAAATGATCCGCAACATAGTCACGTAGCCATAGTCACTGAGTAGTGGATACAAACGCATGAAAAAATTTGAGAACCTCCTTTTTTCTGACGGGGGTTCTGGGGGTTCTAACTTTTATCTTGACATGGGCCGGCAAGAGCCAACGAGCAACAGAGAATCCTGCCCAAGCTTGACAATAATTCCCCCAAATATTGGAACCCAACTGCTCACGCCCAAACTTCGAATACAACTGTCCCAAACCTACCCAAAGATATCGAATAATGCCTATTAGCTAACTGACCTACAATTTTAGACAAAAGAACAGTAAAACACTGAGCGTTTGACAAAATGTATCACGAAATCACTTAGGCTTAGCGTCTCGACCATAATTTATATCTTTCCTGAGGGTGCTAGCTTCACACTGTGTAAATGCTAATTTTAGCTCAAACTTTGTGTGATTGACATTGATAAATTCATAGTTCATACAGATAAATGAAAGTAAATTAGGAAATAACGCTAAAAATGAAACTTTCATTTATGGAGTTATAACAAACTACAAAGCACTGGTCAGTTTTAATCAATAAATTTTATTTATTGTGAAAACTGTAAATTGTGATAGCCATTCCGCATTTTGTTGTGCTAACTACCATACCAGTCGAAAAATCCATTTGCCCTCAAATGTGAAAGCTAAAGTTTAAAGAAGTATCATCGCGTTGTTTTAAACGACATTATTTATCCGTTGTTTTAAACGACATTTTATCCGCATTTTACAATTTCGAATCTCTAAGCCAAAGCTTAGCTAAGAAATCAGTTGCAGTTATTATTTTTAATAATAAAATTCTGCCGGCGCAAAAGTTCCGAGGGGAAGATCTGCACCGGTGCAAAACTTCCGGGAGGAAGAATTGCACTGGTGCAAATCTTCCGGGGTGAAGTTTTGCACGGGGGAAAGATTTGAACCGCGACACCGCTTTTGCCGTAATGCGATAGCAACGATGAACATAAACTAGCCATAGGTAAAATCGTCAATAACGTTTTGATATAGACCGCGTACAAAAATCATATGTATATACATCATTTTAAAGCTCATTTTATGCTTTTTCACGATGTTCGATGTGGATGCAAAATTCTATTTTCAGGCTGTGATGTTACCGGGCCGAAATTATGTGAGGACTTAGCCTGCCATCCGCAGTACATTCCCCTACGATCCTTTTAAACGTGTCAAATCTTTCATCTATATTCCCGATAATGGAAGCGCCCATTAAAGGTGGCAGTACCACTACTGCAGTGAACTGTGCAAAGATACTATGAACTAAAAACTGAAATAATCAGCTCCAAATTTAGCACATTAATTATTGTCATGTTCTGTATACACGTGTACCAAAAGAACTGGCTTATACTATGCGGCTGTGGTGACTGGCTTGCTGTTTACCCATGAGGAAATACATTCAAAGCTTTACCTATAAATATTTCTAGCCTTTATAAATTCATTTAAATTTTTGCATGCAAGCTTTATTGACGTATATTCTCAGACGATTTTTCAGTTTTTGATAAAAGCGAAATTGCCGATTTTATCTTATTTTGAAATATTGTAAATTTTATATATTGTCGAATACTGTGTTTTTCAAAAGCACGCAGAGTGACGCCAGAACGAAGAAAATTAGTTAAGGTTTGAAGTTTTATCTTAACATTCTTAATTTAATTCTTAATTCTTTAACTTAATCTTTCTTAACAAGATATATGAGCTGAGCACAGGTGGACAAGGGGGGGGGGGAAAGGGGGGGGGGTAATTTCCCCCCCCCTCCGCGAAGTCGCCCACACGGGGTCGCGAAATTGCTCTCACAAGGGGTAAGAAAATTGGCCACAAGGGGTAAGAAAATTGCCCAAAAAATGGGTTTTACGACTAAAATTTCGCAAAATTTTCCGGCTACGCCGGAGTTTTTCATTAAAAATCACTATTTTTCGCTAAAAACGTCCGAAAAACGTTGTTTTAGCTAAAAAATCGCTGTTTTTTGTTAAAAAACGTTAAACAACGCTTAAAAATCGCTTTCAAAAGTACGCTTAAGAAAAATCGCTCTCACAAGGGGTACCCAAATTTGCTTCCACAAGGGTCTGTGAAATTTGACCTCCCGTTCAGGTATGGAGCTGAGTCAGCAGCCAAGCATAATTGGCTAATGTCTGACACAAAAATGAGTGTAGAAAACTGTGATCCCTTATACTGCATTGCATTTAATATTTATCTGAAACCCATAACATTATATATTTAATAAATCGGCATGATGACTGGAAAATTTATAAATATTTAAAATTTATAAAAATTTAAAATTTTGAAAAATTTCAAAAATTTCAAAGTATCAGTTTATCGAGATTTTTCTCCCGAAGTACATGCTAAAATTTTCTTTCTTTCAGGAAAATTTTCTTATCGTAAAAAAACACACGCATGATAACGCAAGAACGAAGAAAATCGGGTAAGATATGAAGTAGTTTTTATCAGCATTCTGATTTTCAAAATCCTTTGATCTTTGCCGCTTTTCCAATTTTGACAAGCTACTGCTCGCTCAGTATATACTTGATAGAAGTTTTTTCGTTTTCAATTTCGGGCCCGCTAAGGTATCTGCTTTAACGTAGCAAAGGTCGTTCTTCACAAATTCAAGTTTGATTTTTTCGAATAATTACTACTTTTTTGACTTAAAATTCCAATATCGATGATTCAATTCTGAATATCATAAATGGTTATCGTAAATCGTATATGGTATCGCTAAAACTGCATGTAGATAGATGAGTCACGGTAAATATGCCATTTTTATGGAATCCATATGCAACGATGTGAAAATATTGCGTGCGGAATAAATTTTCAAACATTTGTTCTTTTTCAATAGGATAGGGATAACCATGTTAGTTATTACGTAAAACAATTCCTCAGTGTTCTGTTGAAATTAGCGTCTACTTTCATCAGTCAGAATCGTATTTGTCAGAATTTCATTAGTCAGAATTTCGTTAGTCAGAATTTTATTAGTCAGAATTTAAGTTTTGAAATAAAATAAGTTGAACTTTCATTTGTCAGAATTTCATTAGTCAGAATTTCATTAGTCAGAATTTCATTAATCAGAATTTCGTAAGTCAGAATTTGATTTTCCTAGTTTCTTCAAACTTTTGCACGTTGCTGCACAATCTTAGCGCCTTTCCCGATAAAGTAGGGTAGAGTAGAGAAGAGCAGAACCAAAATCAACTCCTTTGCTGCTTTTAACTCTTCCCCAAAAAGACCCTTGATGATTTGCGCCATAGCAAGAGTACATAATCCACCAGTTATTACGTACTCTTGGCCAGAGCTGGAAGTGGGTCACGGGTACCCGCGGGTCGGGTAGGGTGTGGGTCAACACGAGTGACCCGCGGGTTAAAGGTGGGTCAAAAGTGGGTCAGTCGAAGTTCCAAAATTTATATTTTAACACTGAAATTTCAAAAATTTTTCGGATTCGCCGAATTCTAGTGTTGTCTGATTTTTGTTTTTCCGTAAGATCTGGCCGAAATTATCACAGCTTCCGCAAGTTGATGCATATATTTTGAACAAGTAGGCCCCAAAAGGGGCAGTATTCCTTTGTAGACCTGTTTTATTCAATTGCGAAATTGTCTTTGTCGGAAAGTCCTTTAAGCGTTAGAAGCTGCAGGTTTAGTTTACAATTTCATTTTACTTAACTAATCTCAACTTAATTCTTTTGATATCGAACTACTGTTATCCAGAGATGAAACCGGGTCACCGGGTCACCGGGTCAGTTCGGGTCACTATATGGACCGGGTCACCGGGTCAGGAGCTCTGACCCGGTCTTGACCCGGTATTTTTGATTGGGGGAATTTTTATGCTGTTAAAGGATATGTTTTAGAATTTTTACCAGTTTCTACCATCTGAAAACTTCAATAATTATTCAAAAACTAGCAATGGGAATTATTAATTATTCAAAAACTAGCAATAGGAATTAATAATTATTCAAAAACTAGCAATGGGAATTAATAATTATTCAAAAACTAGCAATGGGAATATTCTTAAGTTTTTTAAATGCTTGTAGCTATAGTGTCCTCATAAACAAACATTTGTAATGTCCTGTCAAGATTAGATCTAGGTTTGAAACTACAATGATTGCGTTGAATCTCAACTTAGAACATGAAAACTATTGCATGGTCCCTGAGAGCCAGAAATCTTCATTTTAAAATCTAAAATTTTCCATGCGCCATCTACTGTAGGTGATATTTCGCCGATGCTATCATTTTTGGAGGGAAGGGGTCAGACTGTGTGTTTCAGATCTCAATAAAAAGGAAAATCTCAGCAAAACAAGGTGTACAGATTCTGAGTTTTGCTTTGCACTTTTTCTAATTTGTTATGGCTTACTATCTAGGAACTAATGAAGTTTTGTTTGATTAGTATAGTCTGAAAGTTAGCCATAAGCAAAAATATTTCCAAAGAATCTCCGATGAGTGAAACCCTCAACCAAATAAAATATTTTACTAATATAATGCTAAAACCCAAAAGTGCTAAGTTATGTTAAGCTCTATGACTAAAATTAGATGATGTGATTACTTTGGCAAAGTATTTTGTTCCAATTCGTTTGATTCAAAAGGTTATGTAGTTGACTTCACATCACATTGCATGCGAAATCGTGCAAATCAATTTTGATTTTTTTCCGCTTACTTGCAATATATACTTTCCTTTGTTACTTTAAAGAATAAAAAAGTTTGCCCAACGTTTTATTATAGACGCCAAAAATGTCCAAAAAGATCAAAAACACTCACCGCACCCCAATATAAGTATTTTTAATTTTTCCAAGCTTAAACCTGAATTTTCAAAAATACCGGGTCACCGGGTCAGGGGTCGACCGGGTCACCGGGTCACCGGGTCAGCCAATAGTGACCCGGTTTCATCTCTGCTGTTATCATTTGAAATATCTCACTGAATGTTTTGCTGTCTCCTCAGCATAGCACAATACAATCAGTTAACATCATTGGATTCAACAGTACAGGTGACAAACTTACATTCGTTCTTCCAAATAAAAAGGAAACAAAATTTTTCTGCACAAAATTTCCATTACTTTCATTCCGCTTCTTAATTTTTCCCCAATTCTCATCGAACTTTGTGGTCATCAGGGAATACAGGCCTATGCTTGCCATGCCATGATTGGCCTGAACTGTGGTGTACAGCGCAAGCTAGTACCTTATTTCACTGCCTAACGCACCATGTGTAGCTCCCAAGCTACACTAGTGCTCAAAAATCTGCAATCGTTTAGATTGCTGACAGCCAAAGACTGCGCAAAGGCTTTCAGTTCTATCGCTTAAATAGGCTCCAATACCTAATTTGCATAATCCGAATGCAAAAAAATCTGGCCTAAGCTAGCCCTGTGTTGAAGATAGGGCTTCTGAATGAAGAAATGGCTCACAATGCACTAAACATTAGTTTCCTTTTTATACATTCCTGCTCCAGCAGGAATAAAAATGACAGCGTTTAACGATTTCTGTAAATAGACGATACATAGCAAAAGTATGTGCAGGTTAGAATGTAAGAACCGCCCGCAAGATTTTTCCTTCAAACTCAGTGAATTTCTGGAGAAATACATCACACAATTACGACCGTCTGCTAATTCTACTCAAGAAAAATGTTCATAATTGTGCTTTAATTTTGTTTTTCTTTCATTTATTTTAATTTCCAAAATTATATAAGATTTCAAATATTGAAATCAGTTGTTATCATTAAACTGCAGTCATGTTCAAATGAATTTAACAGTGTGAAGTTTGACTATACTGAACTTAGTAAAATGTTGTTGCCTGACTTTTGACTACTAGGATAAGGCTAAGCTACAGGTGAATACCGGTGGTGTGCGATGTCGGAAGGGGATGAGACCTGACCAGTTATATTTAAAATGAAAATATTACATTGATTTATTGATAATTCTTTCTACACTCAACAATTGACAGCTCAAAAATATACGAAATAATCTCCCAAATAACGACGATTAAATATTACATAAAATTAAAGACAAGCACCAATAAATTTGACAAAACTCACACCAGAACCGGAAAGATTCCCCAAAACTGTAACTTACGACAGCCCTCGCCCAAAACCCCAATCACACTGCTCACGACTAACTTACGCCCAGCCAAGACAATTGTATATTTAGCTACGCAGCCAAAAACTTGACACAGTCGCTGAATTACATTGAGCGTTTGCTCATTTGCATAAATCTATGTTGTCAGTCTAACCTCACAACAGCTAAATATTTACATTATTTTATTTCTGACCAAGATTTAGCCAACATTTAGCCTTAGAGCATCATTAACAACAAGTGGGTCATGTGGGTCATATAATTTGCCGCGGGTCACGGGTATGGGTCAGGTGGGTAGGGTCAAGGGTCCGCGGGTCACGGGTCGGGTGCGGGTCAAAAATATTGACCCGCTTCCAGCTCTGCTCTTGGCCATTCTGATTCTTTTAGAATTCAAACTAAACAGGCTATCGTCATTGCCTGTCTGTAAAATGAAGGTATACGGAACCAGCCCATGGGGAACTCTTTTGAAAACAGGGTTTTGCTCGTTGCTGGTAGTAAGAGCCAAAACACATATATTTGTGTCGACTAGAAACCATTTTATACAATTATCATCAAGATCAGTCATTTTGTTACACTTTGCGCCAGGAAAAAATGGCTTTTTTTGCAAAATTCTGACAAACGAAATTCTGACTAATGAAATTCTGACTAATGAAATTCTGACTTATGAAATTCTGACAAATGAATGTTCAACTTATATTATTTCAAAAACCTAAATTCTGACTAATGAAATTCTGACTAATGAAAGTTTGAAAGGTTAATTTCTGACTAATGAAATTCTGACATATGAAATTCTGACTACTGAAGATAAACCGAAATTAGTGCAAATGTTTGAAAATTTATAGCACACGCAATATGCGTCGTAGCAGAACATTTTAACTTCCTTGGATTTATCAAAGATGGAATATTTAACATGACTTCTCTACACGCAATTTTTCGATACCAGTATATTGAAAGTTTGGGTCAGAAGAGGTATTTTTCGAAAAAACTAACTTTTAAATTTTGAAAAATGACTTTTGCCACGTTAAAGCAGATTGCACGAGCGGTCTCCAAAATGAGAACAAAAAATTTTTTATCAAGTATTGAGTGAGCACTAGCTTGTCAAAATTGGAAAAGGTCAAAGGATTTAGAAATCAAAAATGCTAATAAAAACTACTTCATACCTTACCCGATTTCCTTCGTTCTTGCGTCATCATGCGTGTTTTAAGATAAGAAAATGTTCCTGAAAGAAAGAAAATTTATGTACTTCGGGAGAAAAATCTCGATAAACTGACATTTTGAAATTTTTGAAAGTTTTCAAATTTTATAAATTTTCCAGTCATCATGCCGATTTATAAAATATATAATGTTATGGGTCTCAGATAAATATTAAATGCAATGCAGTATAAGGGATCACAGTTTACTACACACATTTTTGCGTCAGACATTAGCCAATTATGCTTGGCTGCTTACTCAGCTGATCTATCTTGTTAAGAAAAATATATAAAACCGCAGGAATAATTAAAAGTCGGACACTGTAGTAGCTTTTGGTAGTTATAAAAACATTGTCGAAAAACAAATTGGGCCTTGTAGCTCTAGAAGTTCTCTGTAGATTTGTCATTATTGTAGTTTATGAATTGAAACAGGATAGCATGCGAGAGCGGTTATGTTGGAAGGGCCAGACTTAGATTGGCACAGTAGTGACACTTAAAAAATAAGCATTGAGAAAACTGCTCGTTTGCAAACCCTCCGCACCTTGTGTTATCGACCAACTATGTAACTGCAAACTTGAAGCCTGCTGAAACCAAAATGAACATATTAAGGTAGATAATAACTGATTTGAAAGTCACCTAAAAGTACGTATCAAAGTAAGTACCTAAAAGTCTAAAGGTGCATTCATAGTTGCTGTCGCAAGCAGACGCGCGTAGACGCGCGTCGACGCGCGTATGGATGCGTTTGCATGCGTTCGTGAGCATGAATTCGTTACAACTGCTTTTAAACGGTTAAAACGGCATGTTACAATCAGAGCCGTCGACGCGCGTCTACGCGCGTCTACGCACGTCGACGCGCGTCAACGAGCGTCTCAATGCGTTTGCGACTATGAACGCACCTTAAATGTGCAAGTTTATTTCGGGCCAGGATAAAAATACACCTGACGGGCTAATAATAACTACACATAACAGTCTTGGACCAGAACTCATACAATATTAGATGACTCACTACTTGTAATATTACTAAGGCAACCGCTGATATATCTTTGTTCTCAATAATTCTTTGGCGAACAGCAATTCTAATAAATCGACATTATCTAATTATGGAAGACCCTTTTATTGGACGAAAAAGGCAATTAAATTTAGCTTAGATGAATTATTTTATTTAGTTAATTTAGTTGAAAGTTCAAATTTTGTGTTTTCATGACAATTTTATGCGAATACAGCAGTTAACAAATATATACCGCACCGCATTGGTCTATTTTTTTCATGAATTGGGTGGGGGTCTTATCTGAATCACCTCCAGAGTTTTCGGGATCATGACGTAAACCTGAGGGGGGGGGGGGGGGGGGGGGAACCATGGGTGTGTTTGGACCGTGGTCTCCCCTAAAAATTTTTTCCAACCCCTCCCCCCCAAATCGTCCTTCGGCCGACCAGCCCACCTAAAAATTTTCAGCCCCCTACCTAAATTTTTGAAAAGTTAGCCAAAAATTTCAAATTTTCCAAAAA
Organism: Trissonchulus latispiculum; assembly: GCA_030248195.1. Lineage (NCBI taxonomy): Eukaryota > Metazoa > Nematoda > Enoplea > Enoplida > Ironidae > Trissonchulus > Trissonchulus latispiculum. The sequence continues at coordinate 14,179 of JASAND010025767.1, forward strand.
AATTACAAAAAGTAGCGACGAATTGCTAAAATTCGCTTAATTACCTGGAAAATCGTTAAAAATAGCTGAAAAATGAGAAAATTTTTCAGTTTAACGAAAAACTGTTTTTTGTCGACCCCCCCCCCTCCCCGTCATAGGTGTATATAATAGCCATGGGATGAAAAAAAACCCACCCCCTTTTTGGGGGGAAAAAACCCACCCGCCTCCTGGGTCATGGGTTGGAGATATGAGCTCCAAAACATAGCAGCAGGAAGCGCGACTCTTTCTAACCTATGTACGCAAAGATCAAGTCATTTGGTTCACTCCTGCTTATTTTATGACATTTTGAAAATGACAACTATATACTTTTTGGTTCAACCATCCAAAAATTTACCAAAAGTTTGGACCGATGACGGTAACTTTTGACTGGGTTGGGCTAGAAAAGCTTTGCAAATATCTGCAATGATGGCAACTCTTCCCATAGGTGTAAGGTGGGGGGGGGTTGTAGCCCCCCCAAGCCTTTTTCCAACCCTCCCCCAAAACTTTTGGGGGGGGGGCACGTCCCCCCCAACTGGGGGGGGGGGGGTAGTCGCGCCGAGCGCGAAAAATGGCCAAAATTGGGTATTTTTAGGGTAAATTTTCAAAAATTTTCAAACATGTCGAAATTTTTGGCTTGAACTGTTTATTATTATGAGAAATACACGTTTTTAACTGTATTATGGATCTTATGACTCAATACTGACCTTATTTTGGACTTGGAAACATGTTGGCAATCAAGTTTTTGAGTTTAAAACCACTGTCTAATGTTAAAATTACTTTATGGTTAGATGTTTTTCATCATTAGAAACGGCTGAAAATGCGATTTTTGGCATAACAAATGAAAAATTTTTTGGGGGAGGGTTGGGGGGGGGTCGCCATGGTAGGCCCCCCCCCAGAAAATGTTGGGGGGGGGGAGCCTCCCCCACCTCAAATCTCCGTTACACCTATGACTCTTCCTCTTTGCACACAGCCAAAATTAGACCGATCCGCTGTACCGTTAGTCTGGCACATTGCCAAGCGTGGCGGGGAAAAAACCCCATTTTGGGGGGAAAAACCCACCCACATTTTTTTGAAAATTTTTTTAACAACACGGAAACAATTAGAGACTATAGCACGGTATTATCGAGCACGCTGCGTCATCCTATGCGGTCAGATTCGGCAATTTTGCTTACCTGGCTAGCTAGGGGTTAAAAACCTTAAAAGTGCCATTTCGCAGCTGGAGGACCCAATACAGGTACAATTGTGGATTTTAACAGCCAATTCTACGTAAAAAACCATTCTCTACACGATAGAATAATAAGTTTTATCAAATTACATCATTTTTAGCATTTTTCAAAAATTGCCCTATGTTTATGTTGCTGAATTTGCTGATTTTTGAAAAAATTTCTTAAAAACACTCAAATTATGCATGTAAACAGCGGAAAAATGTTTCAAGGGGGGGGGGCCGACACCCCAAAGGGAGGGGCCCAAATCGCAAAGGGGGGGCCCCCGGCCCCCCCCCCTGGCGCCGCCACTGACCATAGGTGTAACAGGGATTTGGGTTGGGGCCCCCCTCCCCCGGAATTTTGGACCCCACGACCTCCCCCAAAAAATGGTTCTATTTTTATGCCAAAAAACATTCAACCATGAAGTAATTTTGACATTAGAAAGGGGTTTTAAACTCGAAAACTTGATTGGCAGCATGTTTCTAAGTCTAAAATAAGGTCAATATTGAGCCAGAATGTCCATAAAACCGTTAAAACCGTGTATTTCTCGCAATAATAAACACTTTAAGCCAAAAATTTGCACTTTTTTGAAAAATTTTTCGGAATTTACCCTAAAAATGCCCAATTTTTGGCCATTTTTCGCGCCTTCGGCGCGACTAACCCCAGTTGGGGGGGCCGGGGGCCCCCAAAAATTTGGGGGGGGGGGGGTTTGGAAAAGTGGCTGGGGGGGTTACCCCCCCACCCTGGGTTTAATTTAGGCGAAAATAAGTGGGGGGGACGCCCCCCCCCCCCACTCGGGGGGGGGGGGGAGGTCGAAAAGGGGGGAAATAAAATGGGCCAAAAATGCTAAAAATGCAGTATAAACAGCCTGTTTTCCACATACACTGCTATAACTATGCTTAAAAGTGCTCAAAAATCAAGTTTTTTCGCGATTTCAAATCAAGTTTTTTCGTTTCGCGATTTTTGATCTTTCCGGCGAAGCCGGTAAAATTTTGAAAATTTTGACCAAAAATCCTAAAAATTTGGTATTTTCTGGGCATCTTAGGGTAAGTGGGGGGGGGGAAGCCCAAAAAAGTGGGGGAAGGGCCGAGTGGTGGGGGGGTGATCGAGTGGGGGGAACCCCAAAAGTGGGGGGCGCCCCCCCCCCCCCAGTAAAGTAAACCCAGTTACACCTATGCCCTGGACCACCCATAACGGTACGAACCCAGGTAAAACCTATATAGTCAGGGGGGGGGGGAAAAACACAAATAGGGAAGCAAGCCTCCAACTTTTTCTTCGTTTGGATTTGGATCGGTTTGAGTATACCGTTACGTACCGTGGGCAAATACCTATCCAATCGTATATTCAAACTTCTCTTATACCTCTCTCAGCTTTGGCGATAACAGGATTTGTCCATGTTTTTTTTACCCGCAAATCGGGGAAAAAAACATGGCCCGGATTTCTACCAACCAACCATTTAGGGTGCTTTAAAAGCGTTGTTTCAGCTGTTTTCAGCGTGCAAAACTACCTAGGCACCATTCTAACCTCACAGAAAGCTTAAAAACCGACTTTTTGGTCAAAATGCCAAATCCGCTGTATCTAACCAGTTTGGGCATGAAACCTGCTGGGAACTGGCCATAATATGCAGAATATCGGTAGAAATAAGTTAGTTGTGTTAAAAATTGCAATATCCCACCATTTTTTAAGTTTTTTGAAAATTTTCATTTTTACCATTGAAACTTATGAAACCTAGCATGTTGATGCTGCAAATCAAATTTTCGAGCTAGAAGCTTCAACAATGCCCAAAGTTGGCATATTTTGAGGTTTTTAATGGTTTTAAAGCATTCTCTTTCATATAGAAGCATTAGTTACGCCTTCCTGAAGCATACGCAAAAATTTGAAAATTTGGTCACCATGTTTTTTTTCCCCGCTCTAGTGGACCCCATGTGGGGGAAAAAAACATGGTCAAATTTTTTTACTGGGTTGACGTAGGGAAAAACCACTATTGCCATGTGATAGAGCAAGTCAAATTATGCCCGCATGCCAATTTATAGTAGCCAAAGTTGGATAGTTGGTTAGATATATACTTGCAAACTTTCGAAAATCCTTAGCATTTTGGCCCATTTTGGGAGGTCAACTTTGGTCAAGTACTGTGCTTACAGATTCGAACTCAGAAACCAATCTGGTACTGTAGGGTATACTTCTAGACTTGCTCTTTCTAATGGGCTATACTAGGCAGCTGCAACTGCTATGGTTGGGGAGTAGGCGACCGTGTTTTTTTTCCCCCTCTTTTCCGGCATGTTTTCCCCCCCCCCCCTGACTATACCAATTTAATCTATGGGCTCTATTAAACAAACGTATGTATTGGTTTGACCTTTCCGGTCAGTGGTTAGAAAAAAAATTTAATTTTGAAAAGTGGGTTTTTCCCGCCGTGGGTTTTCTTTCCCGCCAGCTCCAGGTCACCCCCAGGTCGCAGCGGAGGGGTCAGAGCAGTGTGACATATATATATATATCATCATGAAGCGCAACAGATGCCCTACAGGTACATATAATCCGCTTTGGTCTAAGTCTTTCCAGTAGTTCAGGGTGGCCCGGCAAAGTTTGCCAAATTTCGGTACTTGGTCGGACCAAAATTTCCAAAAATTTCAAAGTCCCAAAAAATTTGCAGGGAAGCAGTGGGAGCTATATACCATAATACACCATCCAGGGTTATTTTGGATGCTCTTCAAGATAGGCTATTAAAATCCTAGATAGCTCATACCGGTAAGCCCACACTGGGGCCTGGGGGTGGGTTTTTTCCCGCATTGGCGAGTGGGTTTTTTCCCGCTTGACTATACTCCCCATCACATTTCGGGGGTCGACCACCAAATTTCCGAAGTTTACCCCCCCTTCAAGTTTCCCTCTTCAATGGATGCCCCCTTTCCGTGGTGGAGAGGATCCCTGGAGGGTGGATCCCGTCCCCCTCTGGTTGGTCCCAAGTGGCTCCCCTTACAGGCCCTCCGGTCCAGCAATCGCTGGTGGGAAAAGCCATCCGGCCCCCATATCCAGGAGGACCCAAAAACTGCAGTCTATACGTCAAAACCAGGGTTTTTGACTACGGGATCTAGCCGTCCGGCTAGCTGGGTCCCTAGAGCAACGGCATCGTTGGCTACACTACTGATGCTGTTGCTATTGGTAGCCGGTGACATTCACCCTAATCCAGGACCGCGACATCCCAAACCAACGAGCGATGTCCCCCAATGGCCGTGTGGGAAATGCGGACGCAACGTTCCCTGGACGGTATGGGGAGTGCTCTGCAAGAACTGTGACAAATGGTATCACAAAAACTGCGCAGAACTGTCGCTCCAGGAAATCAAATCACTGACCCCGAATTCGTGGATCTGCAGACACTGTATTCCCCCGCCCACCCCTACGCCTGTGCCAAACTCGCCGCAACAGGTACCCCGACTCCGACCGCCTGCCCCACCGCCCCCCCCCCAGCTGCCGCAAACTAGACCCCAACAATAACCGGGAAACAGGTCATCGACGCTTCGCATTCTCCAATGGAATGTCAGCAGCTACCACCGAAGAAAGGCTGAGCTAGAGAAATTCCTGTATGAAATGGACCAAGCAGGAAATCCTGTCCACATTGTGAACCTACAGGAAACCAGACTGTACGGGAAAATCCCGACTCTGACTGGATACTCCGTCGCAGTAAAGGACCGACAGTGCAATCGGCAGGACCGGAACGGGGCTGCCTTGGGTGGAGGCCTCCTCACAGCAGTGAAGAATGGTATCCCATTCAGGGTATCCCAGGAAACAGTAGTCAGTCCAGATGACAAAACGACGGAAACGCTTGTCTGCTCAGTCTTTCTACCGAAAGGGAGAAAGCATCGGGAAGTTACATCTGTCAATATTTACTGCCCGCCCATCCGAAATGCCATAGATGACAACAGGCAGGACAGTTTTGACCCTGATGCCCTGCCACAAAATTGTGATACCATAATAACTGGTGACTTTAATGCCCATGCATTAACATGGGACAATCTAGCAGCGACGAACAGAAAAGGGCTACTAATTGAAGACTGGCTGGCAGGATCGGAAATGATTGTAGCCAATGATGGAAGCCCGACTCGAACCGACTACCGTCTGGGCAGTGACGGAGCACCTGATCTCACCATGTATCACTCGGCCTGGCATGGCAGAGTCAAATGGCGTGTACTGGACGACATGGGATCAGACCATCTACCTATACTAGTAGATATAAGCTTGGAACAACCTCTCTGCCCTCCACCAAAAATTCCACCAAAGTGGGCTCACCACAAGGCTGACTGGAGACTGTACGCTGAGATCCTGGAAACTAAACTGCGGCAAAATAATGTCCTCCGTGAAACCTGTGTCCACAGAGCTAGTCGACTACTGACAGACGCAATATCATACCCAGCCAACAAGGCCATACCTTGTGGAAGGTGAAAATATCCCAAGCCATGGTGGGATGAAGAAGTTGAATCTGCAGTAAAACAGCGGAGAGAAGCCAGAAAACTGGCCAGCTCAAGTGAAGAAAACAGAAGGAAATGGATTCAGCTAAATCAGGAAACCAATGATCTTATTCAGAAAAAGAAATCTGAATGCTGGAGGAGCACCACCACGAAACTGGAAGCCAACAGCGACCCAAATAGAGTATGGTCTCTGATTAAGGCAATGGATGGGCACCACGGCAAAGTCACCTCTACTGCCCTGGTCAGGAACGGAAAAGTCTATACAACTGACAGAGACCGAGCTGAGGTCCTTTGCAAAGAATATGCAGCTGTCAGCAGAGTGAAAGAAGGAAAGCCGGAACGGAAACGGAAACGGATCATTGGAGCTAAACTACGTCAGTGGAAGACCTCATCAGACCAGGATCAGGAACTAAACCATAAACCGTTCACAATGGCAGAGCTAAAATCGGCTATGTCCGATCTTCCGAGGAACAAATCCCCTGGAAACGACCGAATAACTCCGGAAATGCTGCTGAATCTCCCACCAGCTGGACTGGTGGCCCTGCTGCACGTCTACAATCTCTCCTGGGCGTCTGGAGAGATTCCGAGCAGTTGGAAGAAGGCAACTATTATTCCAATTCCCAAGAAAGGAAAACCATTAGATCAGCCAGCCAGCTATCGACCTGATAGTCTGACCAGCTACATATGTAAAATAATGGAGAAGCTGGTAAAAATAGGCTGGCGTACATTCTGGAGAATCAGCATTTCTTTGCCGAAGCACAGGCCGGCTTCCGGCAAAACCATTCAACAGAAGATCAGATAATGCGAATTACCCAGGACATAGCCGATGGATTCCACAGCAGGCCGCCCCAACGAACTGTAATGGCCTTAATTGACTTTGCTAGCGCAGATACAGTGTGGCGCCCAGGAATACTAGAAAAGCTGCTCAGCTGTAACGTCCCTGCTAAATTCATCATCTGGATCAAGCAGTACCTATCTGACCGCCGAGCTAGTGTCCGCATCAACGGCAGACACAGCAAATTCCGGCGGTTCTTAGCTGGAGTTCCGCAAGGGGGAGTACTTTCTCCCATGCTGTTCCTGGTATTTATCAACGATATCGCTGCCACGTTAACGGAAAATGTTCGGATCAGTCTGTTCGCAGATGATTTGCCTGTTTGGGCAAGCCACCAACGAATCGAAGAAGCAGAAAGATGCGTACAGCTGGCCGTGGACGAGATCAAGAACTGGGCTGATAAGTGGAAAATGACGGTGAACGTTGCGAAATGCGAAGCCACTCTGTTCACCACGGACCTCCACCAGGCGAAGACGACTGTGAGCCTGTCCTACGGGCAATATCCTGTACCGTTCAATGCAAATCCCAAGTTCCTGGGAGTTACCTTTGACAGAAGGCTCACCTTTCGACAGCACATAGCCACACTCACAGCAAAAATGAAATCCAGGCTCAAAGTCATGAGCTGCACTGCTGGAAAGTCGTGGGGTATGGCCAAATCCAGCTTGAGAACGGTATATCTAACATACATCAGATCGGTGGCGGAGTATGGCATTGGAGGTTGGGGGCCTTCAGTGGCCAAGACCAATTTGCAGAATCTGGAAGTCCTAAACAGCAGAGCGGCGAGACTGGTAACTGGATGCACCAGTACTGCACCTACTCCTGCAGTTCTGGTAGAAGCAGACCTCCTTCCCATCAGAACAGTCACTGAAAGGAAAGCCCTGTCAGCCTACCTGAAATCGACTGTCCTGGAAGAGGGAAACCCGAGAAGAATTGCTGCTGATGGCAATTGTAGGAAAAGACTGAAATCGGTGACATCATGGCGGGAATTTGCCAAAGAAAATCGACACGTCAGGGATCTGGCCGGAATGGAACGAGAACCAATACTACGGCAGCCACCCAAACCGCCCTGTGCACAACCGCCAGAAGTAGACATCTGTCTGGAGTGGAACGGCCAAGTCAGCACCATAGGCGGTCGAGTAGATGCCTATACTGACGGGTCTGCCAAATCTGGGACTGACGACGGAGGAGCTGGAGCCTTCATCATACTCCCAGATGGGACCACTGAGCGAATCTGCAAACCGGCCGGAAAACTTTGCTCTAGCTACCGGGCTGAGCTAAAGGCAATAAGAATGGTCCTGGAATGGTACCTGCAGAAGTGGAGCCGTGAAACAGACCGTCCGACCATGATCATTCTGACCGACTCCCGGTCTGCGCTACAGAGGCTGGGAAAGGGACCAGGAGCGGCCATAGGGGAAATGGAAGCGCAAATCTGGAATCTCCTGTTTGAAGCCGACGGAAGAATATCCTTCCAGTGGGTACCAGGACACACCGGAGTTCCTGGAAATGAGAAAGCGGACGAAATAGCTAAGCAAGGATCAGCCCTTGCCCAGCTAGACGAACCGGTGGACCTTCCCACCATGCAAAAGTATGTATATATATCGGAAGACGGCAGAAGACTGGAGAACCAGTATTGACCATCCACTTGTACGGAGAATAAATCCACGACTACAACCAATCAGCGACGAAAAGGAGGCCGGATTGTCCAAAAAACAGAGGGTAATTCTGGCCCAACTGCGCTCAGGTGGCCATTGCAGCCTGCTGGCAGCCTACAGGCACCGCATAGGTCAGGCTACAAGTCCTGTCTGTCCCCGATGCGGAGAAGCAGAAGAAGACCTGGAGCACCTCCTGCTTGATTGCCCTGCATTAGCGACGTATAGACTGCATACCCTGGGACATACCCCCTACCTGGATATCCTGGTTACGGACCCCAAACTGGTGATTGGGTTCCTGGAGGTGGCGGGGCTAATTTAGCCCTGACTCATATGCCGATGCGATGAGCCTGCAGCCAGAGAGAGAGAGAGAGTTTACCCCCCCCCCCAACCAAAATTAGGGGAATATGTTGGCGGGGTTGGTTTTGGGGTTGGTTGGGGGGGGCCCCCCCCGGGCCGGGGAAGTAGGGGGGGGGGGGGGAATAGGGAAAAAGAGCGAAAAATAATATTTGTGGGCGTGTGTTGGGGGGTGAGGGGGGGGAGGTGGAAAAGAGGAGGGGAAGAGGGCAAGATATAAATATTTATGAGAAATTTTGGGGGAGGGGGGAATGTTTGGAAAATAGTTTGGTTTTGGGGGGATTTAGGCGGCTAAGGGGGGGAAGGGGGGGGGGCGGGAATTGCGGGGGGGGGGGAAGGCATTTTCTGGGGGTAAGGTCAATATCGGGGGCCCCCTTTTAAAAATGCCCTGCTTGTTTCTGGAAAATTTTGATGAGGCGTTGATGTGTAGCGTTAAGCCGTCGACCAAGAACACTGCTGTCTCTAAGAAATTTATTTGTTTGACCATTATATCAGGTAGTGCGCGTCAGCGCACTACCTAGAATAGGGAAAAAAAGGCGTATTGCGGCCTCTTGGAACATAGTTTTCCCTGGTGCCGGCGGAGGAGTTGAGGTAGAGCCTTCATATTTTACCAGAGAAACCCCTTCACGAGGGGTACATGCTGTGCAAATTTGAGCAAAATCGGCCGAGCCGTTTTTGAGATATGACAGATTCAATTTTTCAATGCACGACTTTCTCTCCATTTTATTTTTCCCCCCCACCCTAGGGGTCGGAGGTCTTAGATTTCCTATACCATATGGGGTTTTTTTTGAACAACTTTTTCCCCATTTTTGGGGAAATGAGTATGGAGTAGGTAGGGCCCCCCATAGGTCTGTGTACATAGCAGGATTTCGATTTTTTCGGAGATAGTTTTTTCCCAAAATGGTCAATCCTTCTGTCCGGGTCTTCTTTAACTGGGGCAGGCCGATGGGCCTAAGGTTGGCTGTGGAGCATTGCCCCATGACCCTTATCCGGATAGGCTATATGAATTTTGGATCTGGCCCCTGTAGTTTTCTGGCCAGGGATCACTAGTTAACGTGTAAAAGGGGGGGGTCTGGGCCTACGGAGTATGCAGCCCTATACATAAGAGCTGTTGGGCTGAGGTTTCGTATTCGAATAGGAACCCCTATATGGTGAATCTAAATGGCCCATTAGTTTTGCTCTATCACCTATCCATGTGGCTGCGGGGCACCCTGATTGTGGTGGGCCCTACCGTGTCGCAACTCCAACTTTAACCTCTTCTACACAGATATCTACAGTGAGCAGGTCTCTCTTATTTGGGGTTTGGGGTGGGGTGCGGGGCCACTACAGCATAGACTATAGTAGGTTTCGCCCGGACCCCTGTGACGCCCTGGCCAGAGGTCCGGACCGTGGACCATGCCCAAAATGGCCAAAAATCGATTTTTCCAAAAGTGGCCAAGTTTGGTATCAAATGAAAGCCCTTGGTGAGGCGAATATTTTTTGTCATTGGAGGACCCCTCCAAAGTGGACCCAGCGGCCTGTGGCGCCCTGATCAGGGTCCGGACCGGTCCAATATGACCAAAAATCGATTTTTCCAAAAGTGGCCAAGTCTGGTATCAAATGAAAGCCCTTGGTGAGGCGAACATTTTTTGTCATTGGAGGACCTCTCCAAAGTGGACTCAGCGGTCTGTGGCGCCCTGACCAGGGTCCGGACCGGTCCAAAATGGTCAAAAATCGATTTTTCTAAAAGTGGCCAAGTTTGATATCAAATGAAAGCCCTTGGTGAGGCGAACATTTTTTGTCATTGGAGGACCCCTCCAAAGTGAACCCAGCGGCCTGTGGCGCCCTGACCAGGGTCCGGACTGGTCAAAAATCGATTTTTTAAAAAAAATCCAAGTTTGGTATCAAATGAAAGCCCATGGTGAGGCGAACATTTTTTGTCATTGGAGGACCCCTCTAAAGTGTTCCTAGCGAGCTGTGGCGCCCTGGTCAGGGGTGAGGGCCGGTCAAAAATCGATTTTTCCAAAAGTTTGCAAATTTGGTATCAAATGAAAGCGCTTGCTGAGGCAAACATTTTTTGTCATTGGAGGGCCCCTCCAAAGTGGACCCAGCGGCCTGTGGCGCCCTGACCAGGGTCCAGACCGGTCCAAAATGGACAAAAATAGATTTTTCCAAAAATGGCCAAGTTTGGTATCAGATGAAAGCCCGTGGTGAGGCGAACATTTTTTGTCGTTGGAGGACCCCTCCAAAGTGGACCCAGTTGCCTGTGACGCGCTGACCAGGGTCCAGACCGGTCAAAAATGGACAAAAATAGACTTTTCCAAAAATGGCCAAGTTCGGTATAAAGTGAAATATATAAATATACGTATTGTATATAAACGTTTTCTGATGAAGAAACAGTTGCGTTTTTACAAATTTTCCGAACCCCACGCACCGCGACGACCCCCCGCATCCCGGAGGGAGTCCGGCCCCCCGTCATCCTCTTTTCCGATAACCCCTATGTAAACGTTTTCTGATGCAGAAACAATTGCGTTTTTCAAATTTTCCGTACCCCACGCTACGAAACTACCCTCCCCCGGTGGGAGTTCGGCCCCTCGTCATCCTTTTTTCCGATAGCCCCTGTGTAAACGTTTTCTGATGCAGAAACAATTGCGTTTTTTCAAATTTTCCGTACCCCACGCACCGCAGGGCCCCCCCCCCGGTGGGAGTTCGCTCCCCGTCATCCTGTTTTCCGATAACCCCTCTGGAAACGTTTTCTGATACAGAAACAATTGCGATTTTACAAATTTCCCGCACCCCACGCACCGCGAGCCCCCCCCCCCCCGGTGGGAGTTCGGCCCCTCGTCATCCTTTTTTCCGATAGCCCCTGTGTAAACGTTTTCTGATGCAAAAACAATTGCGTTTTTTCAAATTTTCCGTTCCCCACGCTCGCTACGAAACTAACCCCCCCGGTGGGAGTTCGGCAGGGTATTTTTTATGGATTTTTCCCCTGGTGGGGGGAGAAATTTGGGGGGGATGTTTTGCAGAAGTGGGCCAAAAAGTGGTATTTTTGGCGTATTTTGCATGGTGATACACAAAACGTTCTCTAAAATACCATGATTTAAACTAAAAATACCCATTTTTAAGAAAAAATCTCCGGAGAAGCCGTAAAATTTTTGAACATTTGACCAGTTTTGGAGAAAATGTAGACCTCATTTAGGGAAAAGCCCAAAATCCGGGGGGGATGGCATTTTCGGGGTGCCCTGGCCCCTCTGTAAAAAATACCCTGCCCCGCGTGGGGGTTCAGATCCCCCTCATCCTGTTTTCCGATATACCGACCCCACGCACCTAATTCTCTTTTCAGATAAACCCTCAGGGTATTTTTAGGGATTTTTTTCGGGGGGGGGGGCTTTCCGGGAGGGGCCCGGGCCCGGGGGGGGGGAGACATTTTCGGGGGGGAAGATTTTTTTGCAAAAATGAGCCAAAAAATGTTATTTTTGGCGTATTTTGCATGATACAATGCCAAAAGTTCTCAAAAATGCCAGGATTTAAGCTAAAAATAGCTATTTTTGCGAAGAAATCTCCGGCGAAGCCGGAAAATTTTTGAAAATTGGCCTATTTTTGGCAAAAATTTGGGCCTCCAAAAACTCCCGGGGGGGTTAAGCGAAAATCCCGGGAGGGGGCGATTTCGGGGGGAGAAGGGATTTTCGGGGGGGGGAAGGTCAATTTCGGGGGGGATCCCCGCCCCCTGTAAAAAATACCCTGACCCTTACACACACAAACCAATACAAAGAGATAGTGCTCCGTAGAAATGATAAAAATGCCCTAAACGTGCTTACAATAGATATATACGTATGTATACATGTACATCCTATCTGGTTTTTTCAAATTGTTTTTATGGCAGTTTATTCATTTTATTAAGCCCTCGAAGAAAAACGCTAAAGCGGAAAAATGCAAGAAACTAGAGGGAAAAATGCCCTAGACGGGCATGCAATGGCTAGAATAGGGAAAGAAGGAAGGGCGGAAAAATGCCAATATATACGTATATTATACTTGACAGTCGGCACTGAAAATGATAGAAACTAGATTCAGCGCCGAATAGGGAATGCAGTCGGCGATGAAAAGGATAGAAACTAGATTCAGCGCCGAATAGGGAAAGCAGTCGGCGCTGAAAATGATAGAAACTAGATTCTGCGCAGAAAAGGGAAAGCAGTCGGCGCTGAAAATGATAGAAACTAGATTCAGCGCCGAATAGGAAAAGCAGTCGACGCTGAAAATTATAGAAACTAGATTCAGCGCTGAATAGGGAATGCAGTCGCGTAGCGTGGAACAGGCGCTTCCTCCGTCCATCCTATTCGCGTGAATTGCGATATATCCTGCTGAACGGTTCATTTTTCTAACAATGTTACCTTCGACACGGTAATCTCATTAACTGTGAATGGGTTTTATACCTACGCGCGTGAATTACAATATGTTGATATGACCGCCTGCTTTCTCGTACAATTTTATCTCATACAGCAAACTTGAAACTGTTCCTGGGTTGTCTGCTTTTAGACTTAGTTGAGCCTCGCGACAGTAGAATATCTACTGCCATCGCGTTTTAGTGTCCTAATATAGACAAGATTAAGATTTCGTTTTGGCACATACTTTTATCGGCTTTTCCAACACAACATTTTTAACGATCACTGACACTTTTAATTTGTTTTAGACTACTATTAAGAGCGAAATTATTAAAAGTCCAAATGCGTAACAGAGTATTCCCAGTTGCCTAATGTTCGCTGTGTTAGTTCATGATCCACAATCAACAACGAACTTTCTACTCTTTAAAAGCAGACTTTGCTTACACAAACGATATTGTATCCTGCCTCATTATATATACCACGTTCTCGGGTAGTGCAGAGCAGTTCACGCGAATAGGATGGACGGAGGAAGTGCCTGTTCCACGCTACGCGACTGCATTCCCTATTCGGCGCTGAATCTAGTTTCTATAATTTTCAGCGCCGACTGCTTTCCCTATTCGGCGCTGAATCTAGTTTCTATCCTTTTCATCGCCGACTGCATTCCCTATTCGGCGCTGAATCTAGTTTCTATCATTTTCAGTGCCGACTGTCAAGTATAATATACGTATATATTGGCATTTTTCCGCCCTTCCTTCTTTCCCTATTCTAGCCATTGCATGCCCGTCTAGGGCATTTTTCCCTCTAGTATATATATATATTTCATCTTTGTTTTTAGTATAACTTTCACCATGGGAAATCCTGGAATCTGTGTAGAATTAGTGAGTCCAGGAACTTTCAGTCACGATCAGATGTTTTATTCGCGAGCATATTGTAAAGAACTTCATCCGGAAGTGGCAGCCTTCATGAATATGACTAATGACGAAAGAGCGGATATATATTGCAGAAACCATCCTGAGGTAGGTAGACATAATTGCATACGTATAAGTCTGGATATACTTCAGGCGAAAAAGTGAGCGTGAAAAGGTATGGCCATGGGGTTCAAAACCCACATTTTTGGATTTTGGCTGTAACTTTTTTACATAAGGGCTAGATGAGAACTTTATCATGGGGGAGCTCGGAGAGCCCCCCATAATATGAGCCAAAAAGGCACTTTGCGTGTTTTCAAAATGCTTAATTAGGCGTAACTAATTAGCGATAAGGAATTAAGAGCTAATATGTACATTTTTGAAATCCCCAGGCCAAGAGCTTTCGAATGATACCAAACTTGCCCGGAAAAAATGAACTTTGAAAATTTTCATTTTTCAGACCTACTTTCTAGGCGGGGTTTTTTTTTCTCTGATGTTTCTCCTTTACGCTTTATGTCCCGTAACTCACCAAAGGATTTTTCACATGCCTTATGGGGGCGACCTTTACCTATTATTATCTTGTTGTCGAAACCATGAACCTGTTCACTATTGATTATTTTAGCCCAATTCGGCCCCTAGCGATTTTTACAGACTGTCAAACATGGGCTCACGAACATTCGGACTTAGAAAATTTTCGAGGGTCCCAACATAGAAAATTGTCAAAAAGTCGTCTAAAATGGCGTTTTTCGGCCATTTGGTGGTGCGCTTATATAGTAAATCGGGGTCGCTGAAAACGATGAGCATATCGCCGAAACCGACGGATGTGACCCTCGGGCTGCATGGCGCCTGTGGTTCCTCGCCCAGGGTCAAAGTTGGGAAAAGTCGCTAAAAATGGCTATTTTTGGCCTTTTTGTAGCAGCCACATATAGTAAATCGGGGTCGCTGAACACGATAGGCATGTTTGCATCTCCGTGTGGTGTCGCTATTGCGCTGCACTGCGATGCGGCAGCCGCAGCGACGCTGCAGGTGCAGCACCGTGCAGCACGCCCTGTAACTTGAAACAGACAAGTTGAAACTGCCTGGAAAGCTTGCCCTTATATAGTAAATCGGGGTCGCTGAACACGATGAGAGTATCCTCGTCACTGTGCGGTGCTGCTATCGTGCTGCGCTGCGGCGTTGCAGCCGCAGCACCGTGCAGCACGCCCTGTAACTTGAAATAGACAAGTTGAAACTGCCTGAAAGCTTGCCCTTATATAGTAAATCGGGGTCGCTGAACACGATGAGAGTATCCTCGTCACTGTGCGGTGCTGCTATCGTGCTGTGCTGCAGCCGCAGCACCGTGCAGCACGCCCTGTAACTTGAAATAAACAAGTTGAAACTGCCTGGAAGCTTGCCCTTATATAGTAAATCGGGGTCGCTGAACGCGATGAGAGTATCCTCGTCACTGTGCGGTGCTGCTATCGTGCTGCGCTGCGGCCGCAGCACCGTGCAGCACGCCCTGTAACTTGAAATAGACAAGTTGAAACTGCCTGAAAGCTTGCCCTTATATAGTAAATCGGGGTCGCTGAACGCGATGAGAGTATCCTCGTCACTGTGCGGTGCTGCTATCGTGCGGCGCTGCGGCCGCAGCGCCGTGCAGCACGCCCTGTAACTTGAAATAGACAAGTTGAAACTGCCTGAAAGCTTGCCCTTATATAGTAAATTGGGGTCGCTGAACACGATGAGAGTATCCTCGTCACTGTGCGGTGCTGCTATCGTGCTGTGCTGCAGCCGCAGCACCGTGCAGCACGCCCTGTAACTTGAAATAGACAAGTTGAAACTGCCTGGAAGCTTGCCCTTATATAGTAAATCGAGGTCGCTGAACGCGATGAGAGTATCCTCGTCACTGTGCGGTGCTGCTATCGTGCTGCGCTGCGGCCGCAGCACCGTGCAGCACGCCCTGTAACTTGAAATAGACAAGTTGAAACTGCCTGAAAGCTTGCCCTTATATAGTAAATCGGGGTCGCTGAACACGATGAGAGTATCCTCGTCACTGTGCGGTGCTGCTATCGTGCTGCGCTGCGGCGCTGCAGCCGCAGCACCGTGCAGCACGCCCTGTAACTTGAAATAGACAAGTTGAAACTGCCTGAAAGCTTGCCCTTATATAGTAAATCGGGGTCGCTGAGCACGATGAGCATATCGCCGAAACCGACGGATGTGACCCTAGGGCTGCATGACGCCCGTGGTTCCTCGCCCAGGGTCAAAGTTGGGAAAAGTCCCCCAAAACGGCTATTTCCGGCCATTTGGAGGTGTCCATATATAGTAAATCGGGGTCGCTGAAAACGACGAGCATACTGCCGAAACCGACGGATGTGACGCCATATATGTATATATTATGTTTTATTATGAGCACATCTGTAGAAGGGAGCCCCTCCTTCAAGACATTACTAAACACAATGTGTTACCTTCCACAATAGTAGTATCAGTAACTCTAATTAAGAATGGAAAGTTGAGTTGGTTAAAGCCCACAGCTAACCGAGGTGCGCGTAGTCCCTTGCTCGAACGGAATTGTTGTGTATTCATGGACCTTAGCTAACCGTTTCCCGTGGTCCCATTGATTTAAAAAAGAAGACTCTTCAGAAATGTAAGATTGACATGAAATGAAAGCTGTTGGTGAGGCAAACAGCTTTCATAAAAGTGCCTCATCGCCCTGAAGAGCGTACTGGGTAAGGCCATGAGTTGAAGCTGTCGATGAGTCCTATGATGGACTTACAGTATGCTGGGATTACAACGACTGTAGCATGAATACTTTCAATGGGCAGTTAAACAATCCCAAAAAGGAAATAGGACAAGTAGAAAAAATGCTCCTTGCAGTCGCATGAAAAATACAATATGAGCCAGAAGAACAGCATTCAATTCGAGAAAAGACAAGATCTTCTTCTTCTTCTTCTGATGCAGCGATTCGGCAGATGCCATAGACCCGGCCAGTCAGATGCGGCCGGCCCTCCTCAGGAGATCCAGAACTTTCTTCGGAAATCGTAGCATTTCGGCGGCAGATAAACCGTCACCGAAAAAGTGATTTCGGAGTGTAGCTGTGGCTGGACACCCCGCCAGTAAGTGCTGAACCGACTCCTCCTCTTCATTGCAGAACAGGCAATCAGGACTGTCTGCGGCCCCAATTCGGAATAAATACTGTCTTGAGAGGGGCGAATGTCCAGTTCGCAGTTGGGCAATCAGCACCCCCTCCATCCTGGTTAGGCCTGTTTGCTCAGGGCTATCAGGCCAACGATCTGGGAAGATAGTGAAGTGTTGGTCCTGTTTTCTTGTTTCCAGCCAAAGCTTTTCCGTCCTCAGTTTGATCCTAGCCTTAGCGGTGTCCAGATCCACTGGGACATCAGTTTGAGGCAGTGACGAGCCTTCTTTTGCCAATCTGTCAGCATGTTCGTTTCCCTCCACTCCGCAGTGGCTAGGGACCCACTGAAGCATCAACTGACAGCCAGCTTCCGCCAGCCGGGCCAGCAGTTTCCAGATGTCAGTTACTAGTTTGGTTCCCCTCGGTGGGGGACCAGACGATATCTTCTCCACGGCGCTTCTGGAGTCGGTTAGGAATAGCACCTTGTTATGTGTCCAGTTAACAAGGTTTGCAGATTCTTCTAGCCATCGTAGTCCTTCCTTGATCGCAACCATTTCAGCTCTGTAGCTGGAACAGGCGGGACCTGCAGGCCTGCGGATAGATACGTTGTTTGTGATTCCTCTGCCCCGGATCAAGACTCCACTTCCGCCATTTGCGTTCCCTTCGCCGACGGAGCCATCAGTCCAAATTTCAAGGTCATGTTCAGGAAGAGCGGCGATGGTTTCCATGGTTGCAGACTTCTTCAAATAGTCTGGATCTTCTTTGGCGATATCAGCCAGTAAGGTTGGTCTGCATTGTATATTTCCAGTTACCAGCTCCAACTTCCACGGTTCTATCGGTGAGAGACTGACGCTTTCTTCTTTGGCAAATTCATACAGTCCCACCTTCCGAGACCAGGACTTGCCTGCGGTTCGCCAGGATCCAAGGGACTTCAGTCTGCCAGAACAGTCCTGGCGGACAGCTTCCTGGAGGATAGGCGAGTAGGTCTTCCTTTGGCTCTTCTCATACGCGATGCTGGCTAGAATATGGCGTCGTTCTTGGAGAGGCAGTAGATGTGCTTCCGCGACCAAAGCGTCCGTCGGAGTGCTCCGTACACACCCGGTTATTACCCTGGCAGCAGCGCGCTGGTCCTTCTCCAAAAGTTCCATGTTCGATTTTGCCACGTAGGGCATCCACGCGCCAGCGCAATACTCCACCATAGATCTTAGGTACGTGATGTAGATCAGGCGGAGTGCACTTTGGCTGCACCCCCACTTCTTTCCAGAGAGCATGCTAAGAATCTGCCGGCGTTTCTTCAGTTTGCCAGAGATCTTCAAAATATGGTCTTTGAAACTGAGCCTCCTATCAAAGGTGACTCCTAGGAAGGTTGGGGTAGGGTTGAATGGAATGTCTGAGTTTCCAACCTTTATTCTGATTCTCTCCCTGGCTTCGTGGTTGTCCAGGGAAAAGAATGTGGCCTCTGTCTTCTCCAGAGACACGGTCATTTTCCACTGCTCCGCCCATTTCATGATATTTTCGAGGGCCACCTTTGCTTTGCTGGTGGCATTGGCAAGTGATTTATCGCTGACCCAGACCGCTAGGTCATCTGCGAATAAGCTGAGTTCAACTCCAGCTGGTATTGCCGAGGAGATATCGTTGATCATGCACAGGAACAGTAGCGGGGACAGGACACTTCCTTGTGGCAGGCCATCTCGGAAGACTCTGTATCTGCTGTTCTTTCTGCCCACTCGAACTCTTGCAGTTCGATCGCTGAGATATTGTTTGAGCCATTGGAGTAGGCAGGGTGGGATTCCCAAACGGCCGAGTTTGTACATTAGTCCGTGCTTCCAGACCGTGTCGTACGCCCTGGAGAAATCCACCAGGATTAGCACAGTTCGCAGCTTTTTCTGCAGGGCCTCTTCGACTGATTTCGTTATGCGTAGCATTTGATCTTCAGCAGTTCTGCCAGCACGAAATCCGGCCTGCTCATCGGCCAGCAGCTTTCGACTTTCAAGCAGGTAGTAGAGTCTGAGCTGGACCATTCTTTCCATAAGCTTTCCCACGCAGCTGATCAGGGCTATAGGTCTGTAGGAGCTGAGATTATCCAGAGGTTTCCCAGCTTTAGGGATTGGGACTATATCCGCCCTGCGCCAGCCGCTAGGAACCTGCTTCTCTTGCCAGGACATGTTGATCAGTTTCAGCAGCAGTAGTTTAGCCGTCGATCCAAGGTTTCTGAGCATTTCGTTTGATATTTGGTCGCTGCCGGGAGACTTCTTGCACTGGAGCTTTCCAATTGCCAAATCCAGCTCGGCTATGGTGAACGGACTGCAGGAATCTTTTGGACCACTTGAACATCCGCACTGACGACGAGTGGCCTCAGTGGCTTCGTGTCGTATCGGTCTATCGGCTGCCGTGCGGGGCTGCAGATGACTCACAGCAGCATATTGTGACACAAAGGCATTTGCTTTTTCTTTGTCCGTCACCAGCTTCTTTTGCCCCTTGACCAGGGCCGCCGTCGGTTTGGCCTGGGACAGTTTTCCGTCCATTCGGTGGATGGTTGACCACACTTTTCCAGGGTCAGTGGATGGAGATAAACTTGTCGTGAACTGTTCCCAGTAAGTTCGTTTGGCCCTGTTGACAACTTCGCGGACATTGCGACAAGCAGCTTTCCATTCTGCAGGGTCTTCGGCTGCTCTGGCTCTGGCTCTTCGACGTCGTTTAACGGCATCTGACATCTCCTGATTCCACCATGGTTTTGGCTCCTTCCGTCGGCCTTTTGGGATGTGGCTCACTGCTGCTTGCAGTATTGCGTCGGATAGGGCAGTTGCAAGCTCATGTACTGTTGGGTTTTCCAAGGGCTGTTCAGATAGGAGCTTATCGCAGGTCTCTCTGAAGGCTTTCCAGTTTGCCTTGCGATAGCAGAACGTAGGGTCCAAGCGATTTAGGTTTTTCTTCTGGGTGGAGATTTGGACCGAAAGGTAGATCGGAAGATGATCAGAGCCCATGTCAGTTCCAGTTCGCCACTGCAGTTGCCCTGACATCCCTGAGTGGTGCAGGGTAACATCAGATGCGCTGGGGTTCCCAGTGATTCTGCTGTTTCTGGTGGCAGAGCCGTCGTTCGCGCAAAGGAATGAGTTATCCATTAAGAAATCTTCAATGATTCCGCCGCGGGCGTTTTCTGGTAGGTAGGGGTCCCATAGCTTGGAATGTGCGTTGAAATCTCCGCACACGATGACGTTTCTGCTATTGGGCAAGCAGCTGAGGTCAAGGTCTAGCTGCCGCTGATCTTCAGTTCCCGCATTTATAGGAGGGACATAGACGTTCACCAAGATGAGGCTTCTCTGACGGGCCTCGTTTGGCCACACTTCGACGGCCATCGCTTCTGTGACCTGGTCAGTGGGTGGCATCAGCGGTTCTGTATAAGCGGAATATTTAATATCGTCCCTGATAAGTACAGCTAGGCCACCTCCGAATATTCTCGTCACATCGTGCCTTCTGCCTCTGGTCCTATCCAGGCGAAGACAGGTGTATCCAGGGCAGTTAAAGTTCTTTCCGTCGCTGAGCTTCGTTTCCTGGATCAGAGCTGCGTGAATATCGCCGTCTCGCAACACCTGTGCGAGTTCAGCTGCTTTATTTGCCACGCCATCAGCATTCCATTGGACAATACGGAAGGCATTGCAGGTTTGGGGACCATCACCCACCGAAGGGCCAGACATAGCAGACTGGCTAGGGCGAGAGTAAGGCAGGTTTAGTAGCGGTTGTGGGGCAGGGTTGTTTACGCGACTAGTGTTCTGTTGCTGGGTATGACGCATTCCAGGTGTTCGACTGACAGTGCCCCCCAGTGTCTGCGGACATGGGGGCGGGAGCTGTGATCGGGGTGGTTGGCAACACTTCGGACAGCGCCAAATTACGCTGCCTTGGCTGTCTCGGGGCAGCCTGCTGATCTCCGTGCTCCGCAGATTTGAGCACTTAAGGTGTACCCAGAGTTCGCAGCTGTTACACAGGATGGATGTCCCCCTCCAGGTGACGGAGCGGGAGCAGACTGAGCATGGATTTACTGTGGGACCGGGCGGGCCGGGATTGGGGTGGACGTCACCGGCTCTGAGGAGAAGGACGGGCACTACACCGTCGGGGTATCCAGCCACAGGCACACGCCGGTCAGAGTGGGCTGGTTCAGTCCAACCGGCTGCCAAAAACACAGGTCCAGTTCCAGATTCTGGACCAGGCCTGATGAGGGGCTGAAGATGATGGTTGTTTGGCATGAGCCACGGACCACGTAGCTTCCAGAGTTCTTCCGGCAGCTGGACGCAACCAATCTTCGATCAATCAGACAAGATCTAAAATCTATAATATGAGCCAGCATTTACTTATGTAAAGGACAAGATTTAAAAGTTTAATATGAGCAGCTCCCTTTCTCGGGCTCATATTGACGCCGCGCGGATAGCCCACAGGGAGTGGTTTCTCTCGGTCTTTTCCTTCGTGTATCTGCTCATACTATTCTGCCAGAGCATTCAGTCAGGCAGGCTTAATCAGTCACTAACGGCTTAATTCTTTAGAAACAGTGAGATTATCTACAACAGTGGCTAAAAGTTTCATTTTTGCTATATATTTCTAGCCATCCCAAAACCCCTTGAACCCTCTCCCCTGGGTGCGGCATTGCAGTCCGATGTATACTTTAGTGAATATACTAAACCTGTGCCAGAGAATCTATGGTATACGACAGCTAGCTGATGGTATATGCTGGCAGCGATGACAAAAATGATTTGCTGAAAATCAAGTGGGTTTTGTAAAAACAGCACAGATTGTGGTTTATTATCCCAGGTATACACGTATTTATCTACACACTGTATGGTTGCAATTACAAATTTTTTTGTGGTGTGTACGTAAATAGTTTATATTAACGATACTCTAAGTCGCATGTTAAGTTACTCGGCGCAGGCTCCCAGGGACCGGCTCTGAGCAATGCCTATTTTTACACTTCCTTAAATTTTGTTCGTTGGCATCGATCAAATTGCGTATACAACATCGTTCCCAAGGCGTCAATATGAGCCCGAGAAAGGGAGCTGCTCATATTAAACTTTTAAATCTTGTCCTTTACATAAGTAAATGCTGGCTCATATTATAGATTTTAGATCTTGTCTTTTCTCGAATTGAATGCTGTCCTTCTGGCTCATATTGTATTTTTCATGCGACTGCAAGGAGCATTTTTTCTACTTGTATATATACCATCGTACTTGGCGTACTTAGATCTTTCTTTTAAGCCCATTTGCACTTCTCTAGGTTGTATCGTTCAATTCAATTCAATTCAATTTAATGAAAGCAATATATAGCTAAATGGTTATATACGACAAAAAATTATTGAAAATGTTCATTTAAAGCGAGCCTTAAAAGAGGTATATAATAGTGGGAGCTTCAACAACATGGGCAGGGAGACTATTCCATGAATTTACAACTCCAGAGGAAAAGAAATGTTTCTTACAGGTCAGGTTAAATCGAACAGGTCTGAGTTTCCAATGATGACCCCGAAGCTCTCTTTGTGTAGTAACCAAATCAAAAAATTATCAGGATGTAAGTGAGTAAACCCGTTGAGAATTTTATACACAAAAACTAAATCTTTTCGGTCTCTACGAGACTTTAGAGAATCTAAATTTAATTCGTTTAAACGATCTTCATTCTTCATATGACAAAACCCTAGGATAAAGAATTCGCCTTGTAAAATACCTTTGAACTTTTTCTAGGATTTCAGTGTCACTACTGAAAGAAGGATTCCAAATTTCTGAATTTGATTCTAGAATCGGACGGACATACCACATATAGTCTTATAAGAACAGAAACATCCTTGCTAACAAAGTTATTGAACAGTATAGCAATAACACAAAAGCCTTCGAAACTATCATTCCAATATGGTCATGAAATTTTAATGTATACGAGATAAGAACTCCTAATTCAGACATTGAATCAACGGTGGCGAGAGGAAGTTGACCAAGTGTGAAATCGTGTCTTTCATTTAAGTTTCCCAGGTGCAAAACCATACATTTCTGAACACCCAAAGATAGTTGCCAATCAAGCATCCACGCTGAAATGGCATCCAGATCCCTTTGCAACTCAAAACCCCAATGATTCTTCCTAAAAGTGAAGTTCAATTTAACATCATCAGCATACATCAGAATATTACGTAGACCATTTCGTAACAGAATGTAGATCATTTATATTTGTCAGAAACAATGTTGGGCCTAAAACAGAACCCTGAGGCACACCACTGGTTACAGACGCCCAATCAGAGAATTTATCATCAAGTTTAACTCTTTCTCGACGATGCAACAGGAAATTTTCCAGCCAAACAGTCACTCGATCGCAAATACCCAATTTTTGTAATTTATATATACAGCAGTTTTACATGCGAAACTGAGTTGAAGGCCTTTTGAACCTCGAGATAAATAACGTCAACAAAATTTCCTTGATCAATAGCATCTACCCAATCATTCAAAGCAAGCAACAGATTAGTGGTAGTGGACCTTCCTCTGAGAAAACCATATTGTGACGAAGAAAGTATTTCGTTACATACGCAAAAATTCAGCAAGTATATATTAGGGGTTTCATAAAATTAAAGATTATACTGATATCTCTATAATTTTGGGGTGAATTAGACGGTCCCTTATTTTTGAAGATAGGAGTAATGTTAGAGTCTTTCCAAGTTTGAGGAATAATTCCAGTGCGAAACGAGAAGTCATAGAAAATAGACAACGGTTCGGATAATTCAGCAGCAAATGTTTTGACAAATAAAGCTGGGATTTTGTCAGGCCCTTGGACTAAATTTGAAGGAAACTTTATCAGCTTCTCAAAAACGGACACAGCAGAAAAAGAAAAACCCTATCATCCACAACATCGCCATGAAGGGGATTGAAAGGAGGATTATGACCATTGTCCAAAGCAAAAACAGACCCAAAAAACTCATTCAGAAGGTTGGCTTTGCCAATGGAGTCATCCATGATATCATTATTAGCTGTAACTCAGGGAGGGATTACAGACATATTTTTAATCTTGGAATTGGCATATCTAAAGAATTTTCTTGTATTAGGTGAACGAGCAAGATTGTTTTCAAATTTAGCTAAAAATTGTTTTTGACAATAATCAACAACATAAGAAAGACGATCGTATTCTAACTTAAAGAAATAGTTAGCATCTCTAGTCCAAAACTTAAAGGCTTCATTTCTACGGCGTTCCAAGGCAAGAATATAATCTGGCCAAGATAGGGTACTTGGTGTATAGTAACAAGAAGGAACAAACAAATCAAACAAGGAATTCAATACATTCATAAATGTGCACCAGAATGAATTAACAACACACAAATCAGGGGAATATTCTGTCCAAAATAAATTTAACCAGTCAATACTGCAAAGAGTAGTTGGTATTGCAATTTTGTTCATTTTGAAGTACATAGTTTCTACCAAATACAAGAGGGGCAGCAGGTTTTTCGGTGTTAAGAGAGAAACAAATTGAACCATGGTCAGAGGAGCCCATGGGGGAGACAACACATACTGAGGATACGAAACAATCAACATTACACAAAACTAGATCAAGTATGTTAGGAGGAGCAAATCTAGTGGGTTCATGTACAAGCTGGCGTAGTCCAAAACTAACTAGATCAAAAGCAAAAGCACTATGATTCCTTAAGTGCGAGGAAAGAGTCGCCCAATTAACTGTAGGTACATTAAAGTCACCCATAACAACAACAGTACGGGAAAAATCAAGCTGTCCTATGTCCGAAATTATACGCTGAAGAGCCATGTCATTATTAGGTGGTCGATAAAAAACTGCACACTGAAAGGAAAAATTGCGAAGGCATACTTCAATGGCAAGACCTTCAGAAAGGAAATTAGAAGAACACTGTAATTCAGAAAACTTTAAGCTCTTTTTTAACAAAAAACATACACCCCCACCAAACCTATTCTGGTCACGACGTAAAACATGATAAAAGTTTGAAAATAAGGGGGGGAATGTTCAGAAAGTTTTGTTTCAGTGATGGCTTATGTCAGGTTCCTTTGTGTCAAGCCACCTCTGAAGATGAACACTTTTGTTGCTAATGCCATTTGCATTAAAATAGAGAACGTTAAGCTTAGAGAGCACCGGGATCACCTTAAACGAATAGTATAAGTCACTGACCTTTATTGAGGGTGGACAGGGGGATTAGGAGGAGATGATCCTCCATTAGCCGTACCACTATTACCAACAACAACATCAACAGTAGGCTCTATGCCAACTGTTCCACTGTTTGGTTTTGAATTCCTGGCAGCAGCCGCTTTTCGACGAATTTCACGTTCACGATAAGTCAAGTCCGCACGGATATAGACATCCTTAAGCTTCTTCTGACGTCCAACTTCTAAGACAGCAGCCTTAATTGCCCAGTCAGCAAGAGTCACCTTCAGTAGACGAGACTGACCGGGGGTAGAGGGAGCGGGACCATCCCGTCATACCTTCTGGATCTTAGAAGGGTCAACTTTTTTCTCACCTAACATTTCCTTAACAACGTCAAGATCATCCTTTCCTTCTACTGGATCTACCCCAAACATAACGACATTCAGACGCTTTTCGTTTTTCTCTTCCACCTTTAAGGTGGCTTGAAAATGGCTTTGGTAGCTGCATTACCGACAGCGTCACCCATAGATCGCATAATCGCAGTAGGATTATATAAATGACTGGCTTTTTCCTAGGCAAAAATTTCTGGGGGGGTCCCCCCCCAGGTCTGGGGGGGGGACTCGGATTTCTAGGGGGGGGAGAAAATTTTTAGAAAAATGTCTAAAAATAGCTATTTTTTGCTGCTGAGCTAAAAAATTCACTATTTTTAACTTAAATTTAAGCTTACAATAGCTCAAAAATGCTTAAAAATAGGTAAAAATCCGGCGAAGCCGGAAAAAATTTTGAAAATTTGCCCTAAAAACCCTATTTTTCCGGGCACTTTAGGGTAGGGGGGGTTCTGGGGGGGGGAAGGCCCGAATCCTGGGGGGGGCGATTCTGGGGGGGCGAGCCAAGTCTGGGGGGGAACGGATTTCTGGGGGCCCCCACCCCCCCCCTGTAGGAAAAAGCCAGAATGACGCCATAAATTGGGTAAAGCGAGATTCCAGGCTAGCAAGGTGAGAAACAACTGCTTCAAGAGTGGCATGCCCCGCGGTGGCACCTGAAGAGGACCCCAAGGACTGATTCCTATAAGGATCGGAACCAAGACCCAAATTACCCAATAATGGATTCGGGTCAGCAATTTTGGCCGCAAGCTGGTCTACGGTCATTCTCAGCTCGTCCAAATCTTTGCGCAACGAAGGAGCGCATGATTTGCACTGGGAGCAAAGATAAACCAAAGAATTTTTCTTAGCAGGGTCGGTATAGTTACGCGCCATAGCTAAGGTCAAATCAGAGCAAGGCTGAGGATGGAAGGATGGCAAATAAAGCACGAAATAATAACGTCCGCAGATCCAAACGGGGCTGAGCAAGCACAGCAGGACATAATAGAAATTAAAGATAGCGGCAAATAAAAGGCAACGTAAGAAGAAGCGAAACGCAGATCCAAACAGAATAAGCAGAGAAGTATGAAATATAATATATATCAGAAATACGTACACGTACGTATTATAAGGAACGTAAAGAAAGTAAGTTGAATAACGCCAAAAATAAAGAAAGACATCATAAGACAACCAGCTGATAAGGCCCAATGGAAACAGGCTGTAGAAATCTTTGCCGTATAAGAAAATAAACAGCTCTGTTAAGCCGGTATAATGCGCAAAGTAGCGGGGGAAAAACCCAATGGGGGGGAAAACCCAAATGGGGGGAACTCCCCTCTCACAGGTCTCAAATATTGTCGTAGCGCTATTCTGACACTTCCGGTGTAAAATTTAACTATTTTTCAGCTAGTATAAATCAAAAAACCCTTTCTAGGTATTCTTTTTTCAGATTGCATGTGCCATTGAAAATGCAGCATCAAACGGACAGGTTTCATAAGGTGGTAGGCTGGTTTATAACACATAAACAATTAAGCTTTGGGCAATTTTTGAAAAATCCTAAAAACGATGTAATTTGATAAAACTTATTAGTCTCTCTCGTGTAGAGAATGGTTTTTCTACGTTCAATTGACTGTTATAATCCACAGTTGGACATGTCCTGGGTCCTCCAGTACCGAAATTTCACTTTCAGGGTTTTTGGCGCCTAGCTGGCCAGGGGAGCAAAATTATCCAAGTCTGACACGACAGGATGATGCAGCGTCCTCGATAGTACCGTGCTATAGTGTCGAAGTGTTTCCCTGTTTGGTTGTTAAAAAATTTGTTAAAAAATTGGGTGGATTTTCCCCCGCCACATTTATAGTAAAGGTTCGAAAAAAATACACGGGCCGGGTCCGAAAAAATACACCCACCCTAACTCAGGCTAGAAGCTACGGACCCCAGCCAAACTGTACCCCATAATAGCGCACGCTTATTTATATCCAGCCATGGTATGGCTGTTTCCCTAAGGTCCCGCACTCACGCAGACTGAGGACTCAAAAATGGTACTATGAAAAAGTTGGTTTTCAACTTTTGGATCTGTTGGCAACTTTTTGGCTCTTGTTCGCTACACTAAAGCTATAGTAACACCTATTGTTTTAACATAATACACATTGCTTCTAGTTTTTTTGGCAATAGGTTCGGGCGCCCCTGCGCCGCACAGTTGCGCAGCAGCGGGTGTATTTTTTTCGGACCCGCTGGGCACTTGGGTCCGAAATAAAAATACACCTAAAAATTCTTATTTTAGCTGCTAGAAATCGACCAGGTGTCGAGTCTCCGCGTTTTTAGCAGCATTTATGGCTGTAGCATGCACTGACGGTATTCTGGGTTGGTTCCAAGGGGTCAATCTTTATCTTACTACAGTGTCGTATGATTGGCTTGAAAATTTGTCCTCAACTGACCAGAACTTTACTGGGATGGCTTTTAGCGCTGTTTTATGCTAGCATTCACAGCTATTGCAGTGATTCCAGTAATACTGATTCAATTTTAGAAGCGAGTAGACTGTAAGTACTGCATTTTCAGGACCTCAAGCCGCTGTAAATTGCTTGCTACAGCCTAGGTAACAAAAGTCGACGATATTCCGGGTAGTTAGAGCATTGAAACCAGTTGAAAAAGACAGGACAATTACGAATCTAGAGTAAACTTAATAAAATAATACCATATGGTAGACTATAACGACTTTTGCTACGTTCACATGCTCAGATCGGGCTGCCAGGTTCCTCAGCAGACAAGCTTTCAGCACTGAGCTGAAAACTCTTAATTTTTTCGACTTTGAATGAGCTAAATGATGGTTTATAATCAATTGTGCCAATGGCTAGAGAATTAAAAACAACGTAGACGATCCCTTCCGGTAGGCATTGGGATTCCAGAACTCCTGTTAACAGCCATGACCATCTATGACGGTTTTCAGAAGGTCTTCTAGATGTCTGCTGGATATTTATTCTTTGTCGTTACGTTTGTTAAGAATAAAAAACAAAATATGGCCACTGAATAAGCAACATTATAGACATTACTGCGTGATAAAAACAGTATCTGGCCAGATGAAAAAGTTTTTCGGGCCGTATGCGGTAGGCGGCCTATCTAATGAAAATTAACCACCATAGACTGGAAAGATGGGTCAATAGTCAACGGAAAATACATGAGCAGCATCTGAATATACGATTTGTATAGTCATTTTGGCACTAGATAATGAAGGGGCGAATTTTTGGCCCTGTATTTTTTTCGACCCCGTGTATTTTTTTTCGATTTGGGTCCGAAAAAAAATACAGTCAATTTTCAAAATTTTTCTGAAAGCACAGCCCTTGCCCGGGAACTTTGGGCATGAGAAGAAACTAGACCCCACCCCACACATGCTGGGCCATATCCGGGAACTCTACTGCAATCCTATAAAAAGTTATCCAAAAAGTGGCCAAATCGTATTTTTTTTCGAACCTTTACTATATTTGGCAATGTGCCAGACTAACGATCCATCGGATCAATCTACTTTTTGCTCTGTGCACACAGGAAGACTTGCCATGGTTGCAGATATTTGCAAAACTTTTCTAGCCCAACCCAGTCAAAAGTTACATCGGCCCAAACTTTTGAAAAATTTTGGCATGGTTGGACCAAAAAGCAGGTGTCATTTTCAAAATGTCTTAAAATGAGCAGGAGTGAAATAAATGGCTTGATCTTTGCACACGTAGGTAAGAAAGAGTCGCGCTTTCTGCTGCTATGCTCACAGCTCCAACCTTTGGTCCAGGAGGCGGGTGGTTTTCTCCCCCGAAAAAAATGGTGGGTTTTCCCCCCATGGCTATATGTAAGGGATGGAGGGACAATGTGCGTGACCCTCCCCGCAATATATATAGGTGGTGGAGGGTAGTGAGTCGGAGAAGCCCATATATTATGGGGGGGCGATACCCCCTATATATAATATGGGTGTAAAAAGGCTCAGGCGGCCCTTACAGACTCTTTCGAGCACAGTTCCAGTTAAATATATACTCAACGAAACTAGACAAATTTGGTATCGTTGGAATCACCACGAAGAGTACAACAAGTAGCAAAAAAGTTTTGACCAAAATTTTCAACTTTGAAAATTTTCGATTCCGGACAAGTTAGGTCCGTTTTGTTTTTTCCGTCTAAGTCACGCTTGGGGAAGCACTTTTAGTCTAACTCACAAACTGAACGATCTGGGCAATTTCAGCCCGTGAATTTTGGTTTTTCTGAGAGTAGTACATATATACGTATATGTGTTAATGTACTTTTGGACAATTTTCCGCTGCCCTGCCCGGCTGGCCAAAGGGGGCCTGACCGCTAAGATGTCCAAAAAAGGCCAATTTTGTGTCACGGCTACAGGGCTCAGGGAACAAGCTAGAGAGACGCGGCTTGTTGCATAAGAAACTTTGGGACCGTATCATAGCGAGGGCGATTTTCGATATCTGGTTGGTCCGGCCAAATAGCCATTTTGGAATTTCAGATAACTTGCAATCGTCTGAAATTCTGCAGGCACGTGCAGGGTAACATTGAAATCATGCGGTATAAGTCTCCTTTTTGGCAGTGACGTTTGCGTCTAGTTTCGCAACCGGTCCGGAGCGCAACTTTTTAACGGTAAGTGATACGGGGCTGAAACTTCCCAAACATACTAAACTCGATGTGTTCTGCAATGTGCGCATGAAATCTGCGCAGGATTTTGTGCAGCTTCTGCGCAGCTTATTTTACACTGTCTCCAGGGACTTTTGACACATGGTCGCCGCTGCCGCGACCCCTATGATACAGTCTCACCGTCTACGGAGTATGCTTACAGTGAAAATAATTTAGATACATTATTCAATTCGCCAATTCGGTGACACGAACATTGTCAATTAAGTAGAATATGCCTTAATTTCCAGCCAACCTGGAGCAGTACTACAGTAGAATTTGCTCATTTATGACAGATTTAAACGTCCGTGCTTCGCGCGCTGTTAACAGTTTTCTTTTGCTCAATTTCTCCATTTCGGGGGTCACCGCTTCCCCTTTCATCTCATATATGCGCGCGTATTTGCATTGATAACTTAAATTCTTTCTGCATATCTGATCACCTATTAATTTTTTGTTGCTTTCAGGTTTCTAAGGACGCCCTGTTGAAGTTGCTACGGACGGAGTCTCGCTGGTCTCGCTGGGGTGGTGCTGACCTGATGCCGGTAACCGATCATCAGGACAAGCCGGGAGTGGTCTTGATTGAGATGAACAGCTGTCCGTCTGGCAACAAATCCATGCCCTACGGCGGTTGGGGTCTGGAGGGCTATCGTAGAATAATGGAGTTTGGATTCCTACCGATGCTAAAGGATACGAATGTTCGGGATGGCAAACTGGCCGTCTTCTATGACAGCAAGATCAATAAGATTGAGTGTCGCGGCTATGCCACTGAACTGGCCAGGCTGACCGGAGAGTCGGTTATTTTGGCGGACTACGGTCATGATGATCATCGGGCGCCCAGCTACATTCGCTGGACCGCTGACGGCTGGTGTGAGGTACAGTTTGGACAGCCGGGTGCTGGGGGCAGCGGCGCTAGCGGAGATGCTGGTGATAATTCGGAGGCCCGCTGGGAACGGGTCCGCGGAGCCTTTCGTTGTGTCACAAAGGCTCCCTGGTCAAAGATTCCGGTTATCTCAAAGACAGTGATCATGAGTCCCATCGTTACCTGTCTGGGCGGAGGGCGCAATAAGCTGCTGGCCGCCAAAGGCTATGCGGAATTTAATGCAGAACATTCCTCGGATGGACTGCGCATCCATACGCCGCTAACCATCACAGATGTTCCCCTGGACAGTATACCCTTCTATGCGGCCCAGCTGTCCAACCAGTGTGTCATCAAGATTCCCTATGCCAATCGTGGGACGGGTGTTTTCACCATCACCTCTGCTGGAGAGCTGGCTGATTTTCTGGCCGAACCACAGGGCTATGATAACTTCATCGTTCAGTCTTTGATCGGTCACAAGCATTGGCCCAAACCGCCTGGTCTTCCGGATGTTCATGTTTTGAGTCACATAGGAATGACGCTTCCTGATGCGCCTAATGAAGAATTTGTTGCCGATTTGCGAATGATGGTGGTATGTGGTAAGAAAATTTCAAATGCTTTAAAAAATAGGTGTAAAACTGGGCTTGGTTTTTTGGGCGGTATTTATTTATTTGCTGCTGAAGAACAAGAAGCAAAGAATACCTTAAATTAGATAATAAAATATCCAAGAAATCCAACAAAGTTACTGCTAAAGTACAGTTTACAATTCTGATGTTATTCGAATTCGTGCTTCCTTTATATAAGTTCCGATCCAGTTCTGCTTTGTATTTTAATAGGGATAGGCTAGAAAATAAGGACTGTAAAAAAGGTTTTTCCGTTTTTCCATGTTTTCCGATGGTTTGGAAAAAATGGAAAAATATTCCCTAGTGTTATTTTGTCGATTTGAACAGATAAATATAATTATTTGAACTCTTCCGACAATTTCGCACTATTTACAACCTTTTCTGTGTGTCATAGTAGGTGGGCGTTGGCAAAAATGGAAAAAAACGGAAAAGTTTTTTCCGGCAATCATTTTTTCCGGAAAACACCAACCGTAATTTTTAATATTTGCAGGCAGTCAGGACGGTTGGGCCCCTGCCGCAATTTATGGTCGAGTTGCTGAGGATGCCCTGATTCCAGAGATGCCTGAAACTAATTCCATTGGCATGCTGAAAACCAATCTGTCTCATGTGGCCTCGGACGGATCCCATACCACAGATCCCACTCGGCTGCTGATGGTGGATAAGATGGGCTGGGAACAGATGCGCCTGGGTCTGAAGGATTTGGTGGATTGCTATATTCAAGCAGTCTTTGGGTTGATTGCTGTTGAAACCTGGTCACAGCGGTACATACATAATATGTTTTTGTTTTCGTCTTCTGTTCGAGTTGACAGGTTAACAGGCACGTTATGTTGACCAGGAACCATGGGTATTCATTTAAAGTCTATTGCTTTTGCAATTGGAACAATTGAGCGGTGTTATTTGAATATTCTACAGTGTGACTAGCTCACAATATGAATATTATGTATATACTGAATTTCCTACATTTTCAGGCTGATGCCTAGCTGGAGTCGTTTTGATTTGGAAGCCTTTCAGCAGCAAAACAATGATATGGCCTTGATTGCGGAGATTGTGGAAGGCTGTCCTCGCCTGGCCCTGCCTCCGGAAGAACCCCTGGAGCCAGTCCTGGACCTGCGTATTTCCAGATCCGTCAGTGTGGATGATACCATCACACTTTCGGCTATCTCAACAGAGTGATGACGCAACGTGAGTGAGCTTCTATGGAGGGTGCTTGCTTGATTGGTCAAAGCTGAGCTATTGTTGTCGTTGGACATTTTCTTTTTCCGTACACATTCTGCTTTTTACGTGCGATTTTTTGTTGCAGCATATTGTGTTCCTGTTTTATTGTGATTTACAACGTGCATTCTCATTATTTATATATTGCGGAGATTCATTGTTCCTCAGTATTTCAGTGGTTCTCATTTTGAGCTTTCGCTTTGTCTAATCACTGTCATATTATTTTGTTGGGTCTTCACTCCACTTGAAATTTTTCATGAGACCTTGCCTAAATCAGGATTTTTATGTATATATATTTTTTCTTTTATATGTATATATATTTTGATTGAAACATTTTTCTGCGAACCAATTTTAAAAATATTCAATGTTGCGCTAATTCTTGACGATGTTTAGTTAATTTTAAGCTTAGACACAACAATTTATTCACAAGAATAAAAATGCTCCGGTGGAGCATGAAAAATGCAATATGGGTGACATTAGGTTGTAAATGGACAGAGGACTAGGTTTTAAAACGTTAATATGGGAGGGGCAGGTTGTAAATGCCAGGAGGACTAGGTTAAAAGCGCACTAATATGGACCAGCTTCGCTGAACAACCCATATTCGCGAAAACTGTCCAGAGTTTCTATCGGCTGCTGCTTGCTGTTGATATTGGCAGTTCTTCAGAAAATTGTACGATTTGTCAGCATGGCCTGCAAGTATATATATGTGTCGTGCTCCTTATTATACAACTTAATAATACACGTACATAATGTCAACTGCTTTTCGCATCAACTTAATACAAGATTCTGCGCTGAGCCTGCAGAAAAAAACACCTTGAACACCTTGAACACCTTTCTACCAGAACTGCATTGTTTATTTGGAATAAGCTTTAATATTTCAAAATTGTCCCGCTTGCTTTGAAAGCTGAAGAATGCAGATCTTACTCGTATGTCATGTAGAGTGGAGCATGAGTGACGGCGAATATGGGTTGTTCAGCGAAGCTGGTCCATATTAGTGCGCTTTTAACCTAGTCCTCCTGGCATTTACAACCTGCCCCTCCCATATTAACGTTTTAAAACCTAGTCCTCTGTCCATTTACAACCTAATGTCACCCATATTGCATTTTTCATGCTCCACCGGAGCATTTTTATTCTTGTCCTATTTCATTTTTAAGGTTCTCAGTAAAAAGCAAAAACGTTAAAGCTGTGTGAAAGAAACTTTAAAAATTCCGCCAATCATTAATTGTCAACCGAAAATACAGAACAAAGAAGCTTGAAAAGTTCCAAGTTCTTCCTTTTTCTCTATTTTGACAGAAATCCAACATCCAGTACCCATGGCTGCAATAGTTTTAGTTGCTGTATATAGCATATAGCACTCTACTGCAGCGCAACCAGATGCAAACTTTACTGTCGGTGAAGGAAACTCATACAGCACGATTTGCAATGCTCTGCCGCACTTGTGTGCAAAATTTCGGACGATTGCAACTTACCTGTAACTAGTTATAGGCCGTGCTGTACTTCAGCAGCACTCTACTGCAGCGCAACGAGATGCAAACTTTACTGTCGGTGAAGGAAACTTATACGGCACGATTTGCAATGCTCTGCCGCACTTGTGTGCGAAATTTCGGACGATTGCAACTTACCTGTAACTAGTTATAGGCCATGCTGTACTTCAGCAGCACTCTACTGCAGCGCAACGAGATGCAAACTTTACTGTCGGTGAAGGAAACTCATACGGCACGATTTGCAATGCTCTGCCGCACTTGTGTGCGAAATTTCAGATGATTGCAAGTTTTCCGTAGTTAGTTATAGGCCGTGCTGTACTTCTGCAGCACTCCACTGCAGCGCAACCACATAGTAACATCGTAATAAGTATACGAAACGTACGTATCTATAATAGTTTGTCATGTCCTAAACTATCTGTATGCCGAATTTCAAATACCAGTGACGAATGAATAACTTGTTATCGAAGGTGCTGTGTTTGGGGCAGCACATACAGCACGGTGGAAGCTAGAGAGTGCACCAACTAACATAGCTACAGTTCCCCCTTACTACAGACATAATTTTCACCAAGTTTCATATGTTTAGCCGTTTACAGTAAGTCTACAGACAGCGTGCTACGGTTGCTGCATAATAGTACAGCACGATAGCAGCACCGCACAGAGCTGCGACTATGCTCATCGTGTTCAGCGACCCCGATAAACCTTATATGCGTCCCACTATATGGCCCAAAACAGCATATTTAGGCCTATTTTTGACTATTTTCTGTGGAGTTGGGACTTAGAAATTTTCCGAAAATGGCTATTTGGCCGGACCAACTTTGGGCCGGCCGCCAGAACGATCCTGGCCAGATATCAAAAATCGCCCTCGTTAGGACATATAAACCCTTCCGTAGATCCTTATGCAACAAACCACGTCTCTCTAGCGTCTTCCCTGAGTCCTGTAGCTTTGACAAAAAATTGGCCATTTTAGCGCCAAGTCCACTTTTGGCCGGCCGTACAGATGGCTGGCCGGGCCGGGCAGCGAAAAAATATCAAAAAGGTTCACTTTCGGGATATATACGTTCAGAAAAACCAA
Source organism: Trissonchulus latispiculum (assembly GCA_030248195.1). Classification (NCBI taxonomy): domain Eukaryota; kingdom Metazoa; phylum Nematoda; class Enoplea; order Enoplida; family Ironidae; genus Trissonchulus; species Trissonchulus latispiculum. The sequence continues at coordinate 49,437 of JASAND010025767.1, forward strand.
ACTTCACCTGCTGAAAATGCCCAGATCGTTCTAACACTGCGACAGAAAATTGCATTTTTCCAAGCGTGACTTACACGGAAAAAAACAAACGGACCTAACTTGTCCGGAAGCGAAAATTTTCAAAGTTGGAAATTTTGACCAAAACTTTTTTGCGACTTGTAGTACTCGTCGTGTAGATTCCAACGATACCAAAATTGTCCAGTTTGGTTGAGTATTTAGCTGGCACGGAGCTCGAACGGGTCTCCAAGGGCCGCACTGAGCCTTTTACACCCATATTATAGTGGAGCGCTCTCGCGCTCCCCTATAATTTACCTTCGGAGTTACAGTTTTTTAAAGTCAGGGTAGTGAACTTTCTTCTGTCCTTTGGGAAGGGAATGTGTAACTTTGAAGCCCTGAAATTTCAAATGTCTCAATGTAAAAATGGGCTTTTGCTCTCACTTCGTTCATTTCATTTTATGCATTCATTTTGCGGTCGGTTTTATCGGAGACTGAGACAAGATGTGTCTATAATTAGAAAGTATACTGTATACGCATATGTATATGACATGTTTTAAGATTCATTAATAGATAGTTATGCGTAGAAAGTTATAATTTTCATTTTGTAAAATGCAATCTTTAAAAATGTTTATGTATGTGCCATGGTATTGTGTATGTAATGCTAGCTTGTTAGCTGATTAATTGCTTTTACTAATGACATTGAGATGACATTTTTGAGCAACTGCGGCAGCAGTTTTTGTGTGCGTAGTATTGTGAGATTCGTTGTATGTTGCAGGGGGAAGAGTATTGGGAATATAATTACCGGTTTAGTTATTTTTATTTTTATCTCTAATAGTCTTTTCAATTTTCCGGAGCGCGTCATACACTGAGACTGAACTGTTGAAATTGCACTGAGACCTCGGTGCCTGTCTTAGTATAATGTTTTAACCAGATATGGGTTTATAATCTTATGAATGAACCGCTTCTGCGAATGGCTGGCAGTATCCTTACTCAATGACATTCCATGGGCTCTCTCAGTCTAGCAGAATAGAGTTGTGTCGGCGCTTTATTATTGAAGTTCTCCAATATTTTTCGAATCTTCATTTATGCAGAATGACAATTTTTATCAGGGTGTTTTTAGAGATCATGCAATGGATATTTCCTAATTTAGTTTTGTCGTTTCAACTGTTTGTTACTGGACTGTATTTGCAGAGTTTTGCATTTTGCTTTGTACTTTATTAATTTAAAATATTTCACCATATATAATGGCAATGGCATAATGTTCTGCCGTAGATGGTTTAAGAAACCGTAAAGACTGTCCCTGGACTCCAACAAATAAGATCAAGAACTGTGCACCTGTGGAGTAGAGGAATCCTTTGTAGTTCACTTTGAAATGGGAAATCAGTAGTTAGGCTTCTTTATTCTACAGTGATTCTTTTACTTATTTGATGCAGTCCAGGGTTAGGGTATAGGTAAGTACAGTGCACTATGGCACATATTTTATGTATTTTTGTCGAAGTATTTCCATGGTAAAGTCTTTTATTCAAAAGTCGTCGGTTTGTCTTCTTCTTCTTCTGCTTCAGTTCAGTTGGCGTGCCAATGCCGATTGCGGAAACAGTTTGCAGGTGTGCCTATTTTTGTGGTTTTCAATATGAAGTTCGCAAAACTATCTTTTTAAAGCTATACATGGAAGCAATTGATTTGTTTATATATTATATAATTGCAATTTCGACGGAGTTTTTACTATTCAATTTTATTAATTCGGTCAACTAAGGGGAAATAATAAGTACCTAATCTAAAACTAAATTGAAAACAATGTCTTTTTCTATTTAGTTGTGCTCTTGCTTTTTGTGTTTCTCATGTTTGTATCCAACTTCTTTGTGATGTTAATACATTTGGTTATGTGTGTTGTGTACACTTTTGTGTTCCCGTCTGTGTCATTTCCATTGTTTTTGTGTTTTCATTTTCGGTATCTGCCCATGTAAATTGTGATTTTACATTGCAACATAAAGCGTATGTATGTAATTTCTAAACCGAACCAGAGTGTGTGTTAATGTTACGGATCATAATTCCGGTTGTATAATTGCCACTTAACATTGAAAAAAACTTGAAAATTTAACCTCAAAAACTTATTTTTTCCACACTTTTGGGCGACCCTCAAAAATGTGGCAGGGGCGAAGTAGGGGGGCTCCAAAAATTGGAGGAGGAACCGAAAAGTGAGGGCCTTCACCCCCGTTAAAAATGCCATATATGCATATGGAGCAAGTTCTTTGCCCCATATGCATATGGGGCAAGAATTTCTGTCCCATGTGCTTGTGCATATGGGCCAACATCGTTGCCCCATGTGCACATCGGACAAAGATCTTTTGTACCACATGGAAATATCAGCAATTTTGAGTAATTTTTTTTATTTCAAACTTTAGTTCAATGCAAAAACATTATTTTAACTACGTACGTCAGTATTAAAACTGATACAAAACTGAGATCGAAAATACAGAAGATGAAAAATCCAGATATAAAATTCTTAAAATTTGAAAACTGTGAAAGTGCAAATTTCGTTGACGAAAATATGGAAATTAGTAAATTTTTAGATTTGTTGGACATTTTGTAAAAGAACTGAAATTTCTGGATGTGAAAATATATGTGTAGTTCGGCTCCAAAGCTTTCATATTTTAAATTTAATTTTCAAACTGTTTTGGTGTTCGTGATTAGAGAAAATATAAATTCAAAGGCTAAAATTTCTAAATCTACTACTAATACCAAACAACTAAAACAAAAAACAAAACAGCTAAACAATTAAATACCAAACAACTTACTAATTTCCATATTTTCATCAACAAAATTTTTCACTTTCAAAATTTTAAAATTTTAAGAATTTCAAATCTGGATATATATTTCATCTTACTTCTGTCATTGACCTTCAATCTCAGTTTCATATCAAATTTAATATTGACGTAGCTAAATAACATTTTTGCATGAACTGACGGGTTCGATTCAAATGGGGCAAAAGATCTTTGTCCCATGTGCACATGGGGCAAAAATGTTGGCCCATATGCATATGGGACAGAAATTCTTGCCCCATATGCATGTGGCGATTATACACATGGTCCGTAACATTAACATAAGATTAGAGATGCGGCAGAAGCTCGGAATTTAAAGCTGTAAAAAAATTTCCCCTGAACTGAAATTCAATTACTAGGATATATACACATAGTGTTTTGTTTTACTATCGCTGCTAATTGCTATAGCATTCCTTGCAAGCGTAAGATTTTAGCAGTCCGTTGTCGCATAAATTATTGTTTGGCTTATTTCTCTATTTTTGTTATGCCATTCATTTGTCTGTTCCGCTGTTATATCTGGCTTGCTGGCATCATTTCTTTCTAATCCAAGAGAGTCCTAGTCCTGTGTAGGGACAGAGGGGGTTGTTCTGTAGTTGGAGTGCAAATTGCTCTTGCTGGTGCTATAATGGAGCTATTTTGATTGTCTCGTTACCGTGCTGATGATTTTGTCATTGGAGTATTTAAAACTGGAGACATTGGTCCTTGATGTTAATATTTGCGCTCTCACAACTCTGTTATTTTATACTCCTGTTTATTATGTACTCTTTGTGTAAGCAAACGTGTGCAATTATGATAACTCTCTTCTTTCCTTATTGAATGTTGTAACTTTTGGCGCTCATTCATTTCACCATTTGGTAATTCCAGTCTTGTGTTTGTTTACCATCATTCCCGTTTTTGGTGTCTCTCACCTGAATTAAACTTTTTGGTGGCTTGTATTAAGGATATGCGAGTTGCATTTATTTGAAAATTAAATTTTTATGTATATTGCAGAATTAAAGTCTTTGTCTAACTCCATTTGTTTGCTGTGGTTGTTGGACTAAACTTTTATCATAATGTGATGCCTAGTGTCTTATTCTAATTTCTTAGTCTGATTTCAGTAATCAGATTATCTTCAGTATAAGTGTTGTTGTTGAATAGATTCCGATCGTTGACAGATGGTCAATTGATCCGATCATCTAATAGGCACGCCCATTCCCAGTGGAAGCCGGCTATTTGCAGGGGACTGGACAGAACGTGGTGCGAAGACTTTGAGTTGAACTTGAGTATCTGGTCACCTTGTGCCAGCTATTTTAACCGGGCAGAAATATTGGCAGAAAGGGTCCTGATGTTCTCGTTTTCAGATCAGACAAGACAGTTGGAACAACGTAGTTTAGGATGGATTTCCAGTTTTGCATGTTAATACATGTTCCATATAGCCATTACCTTGGCTAGTACACTGATATATACTGTTTGTTTTACCAGAGAGCAGCCAACTTGGAGCTCCGACGCGGCAGATGAAGTAATGTAAGAGTTGCTGTCTGCTGTTGGGTGTGATGGTCCTATCAGACGTACAAACTTGGCTAACTTTAATATAACAGGGAGTTCATATCCGTCTGCTTAATTTAAGTTTATTACGGTCATACCCCAGCATTAACGTTTTCCTTACCGCCTTTGGGTTTAGTTTAGTCTGTTTTCTATGTAATACTGCCATAAAGTGCCCCGTTTCTGTTTTTCAGTAAAACTTCCGTTTTTGTGCCAAAAATGCGACGCCGAAAACTTACCCAAATGTCCTCTGTTTTACTGCTTTCCGTGCGTCCTTGAGCCTTTTTATATTGGCATTAGTGATGTGGATCGGATCGGCAGCCAAAATCACCTACCGATCCGATCCGGCAAATGGCCGGCGATCCGATCCGATCCTGCCCCGGATCGGACCGATCCGACCATAATTTTAATTTTCAATTGTAGATACTTAAATTGCTATATTTTCCCATTTCCCATTATTTTTCATAACTTCATCAGACTTCGCATTTGAATCTTATTGAATAATTCTGAAACTGCAGCTGCAAAATGATGTGTAGTCACTTTTGAAAAGTGACGATTTGTTTTGTTTTGGGAGATTAAGATCTAGTGAGAACTACACAAAAGGCAGTGAGAAGTGATAACTATACAAAGATAAGATGAAATTGAAGAAGCTAGGGTGTGTGAACACTTTGGTCGTATTTATAAGCAAGCAATGTATATATGTTTTAATATCATTCGGAATTGGAGACTACATGGAAAATGCGGAATCCCGGGTTTTATTTACGGAAAATCTAAAATAATCAAAGGTTTACTAAAATTTACGCGCATTGAAGATTTAGTTTTCGTGATCAAATAGATCTGGTTCCGCGGCATATTTTTGCACTTACAACCTTTTCAACCAGAGTGCACCCAATTTAAAATATTTTAATGCTCACGATATGGTTATCATATAAAAGCTCTTGACAATCTGAACACGTTAAATAATACAATCATTTCCCAAAGCCAAAATGCCGTCGATTCCCAAAGTCACGAAAACGGGATTTTTCTGGATGTTTTCCATCACCAACAGTTATGGAGCTATGGGTCTGACTCGAAAGGTCTTAACTATCTGACCAACCTTTATAATACAACTAAATCCCAGAAATGCGCCCTGTTCTCGGATTTCACAAAAACTTTCACTTATCAATAGTGATATCGAGAAATTGGTACATTTTCAGGTATTGGTTCCAGCTCATAATTAGCTTTAAATAATACCCTGTCAAGTGTCATTCACATGAAAGTGCAAAAATATGCACCGGGAACAGCTCTATTCGATCACGGATATAAAATGTGGTAAAATTTTGGAGAAATTAAAATTTTTAATAAATTAAATAATTAAGATTAAATGTTAAATATTTTCCATGGTTTAATCCCGATATGTAGGTTGTTCTAAATCTCCAGTTCATGACGATTCTAAAAAATACATTGTTGGGGTTTGCTCTGAAGGCATATATTGCAATAAACGACACCGAAGTTTGCAGACACAATTCTGGTCGTACAATATACAAGCACTTACAGTATACAATAGCATATACAAAAGTGGGTCCGTAGGATTTTGCAAACTTTTTACTTCTGAGCAAACGCACTTGGGCAATAAATTTCTTTCAATTTCAGAAAACGTTCCTATTAGTTGATATTAGTTGAGAACTTCTAATTATATCAGATAAGGTACTCTCAGTAGTCAGCGGCGCTGAATTTAAAAAGCGGAACATAGTGTCCAACAATTAATTAGCAGGAAATATATATTAGAGAGCAATTCCGTTTGACTCCTTTCTATATATACATTTAAAAATTTATTTATAAAGAGAGAACATAAAATCATATATAAACAACAGAAAATTCAACATTTGAACAAAATTCAGGAAAGATTTTGAAAATTTATTCGAAAAAAATTTGCAATTTTGTAAACAATTAGCACAAATTTTCAAAATTTGCCTCATTTGCCGGATCGGCGATCCGGAAAAATCAAGCCGATCCGGCCGATCCGATCCGAAAATTTGTCGATCCGATCCGACCCCGGATCGGTCGATTCGATCCGATCCACATCACTAATTGGCATAGTGACAATTTTTGACGAAAAGCTTCAAAATCTAAAGGTAGAACATTTTAAACTACCGAGCAAAATGTGCTCTAGATTAATTGCCAGAAGAACGGTAGAGGTCCCGACAGTTTAGGCCGATTGAAGATCGCCAGGTGGCCGGAAGCAACAACACCTTTATGTAGACAATATAGGCATTTAAGCTCATATAAGATGCAGACTTTTTGACATGCTTGCAGGCTGATTTAAAAGCGCATTCCCCAGCTCTACTTTTGACTTTTTCACCAGCAACTTTAAAATTTAGAATGGGGTCATGGGTAGCCCATTCATAATTGTCCGTTTGTTCATTTCTGTAGTCGGTTTGTCCGTTTTAAAATATAGTCATACTTTTGCTGTTTGGTCGTTTGTCGTTTTGTCCGTTTTTTTTACAGCCACCTCACCCCAGTCGGTGCTCCGGTTAGGGGTAGTGCCAGCTTAGAACGTATGCATTTTTGAGGGAAGGGGATGCTGACACTGAATAATTGCCATAGCAATTACCCGAGGTGTTCTACAAGGCTATCAGAACGTCCATTATGTCCACCGTAATGGAGGTGCTGTGGTAGCTCCACCAGACAGGCGGCCACCCCTTGACAATCTCGGTAAATTGCCCAGGAGGGATATATGAAATAGGGTGCTAGAGCTTATTTTTTGTTCAAGCTCTAGACTTGACATGATCCTCCACTTGTAGTGCAGTAAGAAACCACTGCGCTACGGGAGGTTCCTTTTGTCCGTTCGGAGGGTTGATTCATACTTTTGCTGTTTGCTGTATTGTTGTGATCCGTTTGTTCGTAAGGGCTGTCCGCTTGGACTTGAGCAATGTTTAAATTTTCCGTACTTGTCTGCCCGCAACAGCCCATCAGAAATGAGTTGCATTATATACCACGTCCTTGGTTAAATTGACGTTTATATATATATAAGAATTTTGAATGTGTTTTAATGTTTAATAGCTAAATATTGTCATATTGTTAGCATAAATTGTAAACTTTGAAAAGTATCCGGGTTTCAATCTCTGCAAATTGTTTAAGAGAGCAAAATTTAAAAAAAATGCTGTAGCAAATCAGCATAAACAGAAAATGTCAGGTGATTCGAAAACATGTAAACAGCAATCTAGCAACACAGCTAAAGCTAAATGGTGTGTTATACGGACAAACGGGCAATCAGTACATAACAGGAGTATGAACCACTTTGTGTTTTTTATAAACGGACAACCAGGCAAAACGACAAACAGCCCATACTGCATAGTTATACACCAAAATCTGCAAAACCTATACGTATATATATATATATATATATATATATATATATATATATATATATATATATATATATATACATTTTATACCGAAGCCTGCTTAATTGCAGACTGGCCTACATTTTATAGCCAAGTCTGCATTTTATATCAGGGTCTGCAAAGTACGTAAGTCTGCGCAAAAGTCTGCATTTTATACCCAAGTGCTTTTTATGCTACGGTCTAAGATGTAGAAATAGAAGAAGAGTATAGGTTCAGCTTAAGACTCATAGGTTAAGGTAAGGTTAAGTTGGCACGAGAAATTAATGTAGGAATGGCTAGCTAATAATGGGTAATATATAAATTGAGAATTTGTTAGTCGGCGTATACATTTTAATATTCGAGTCTACAGCATATATGAAAGAACCAAGAGAGACTATCCCGGACTGTTTTATATTTCCCCGAGTCTGCAAAGCTGCACTAAAGTGCATTTTATACCGGAGTCTGTAAGTTTGGACTAAAGTCTGCATTTTATACCCGAGTCTGCAAGTCTGCATTTTATACCCGAGTCTGCAAGTCTGCATTTTATGCCCGAGTCTGCAAGTCTGCACTAAAGTCTGCTTTTTATACCCGAGTCTGCAAGTTTGCACTAAAGTCTGCTTTTTATAGCCGAGTCTGCAAGTCTGCAATGAAGTCTGCATTTCATACCTTTAGTAAAGTCTGCGTCTGCTTTTTATACCCGAGTCTGCGTCTGCAGCAAAGTCTGCGTTTTATACCCCAGTCTGCTGGTCTACGTCTGCGTCTGCGTTTTATACTGGCCCGCTTTTAGCTAACAATTTCTTTACATTTTTTAATATTTGGAGGTAGCCGCACAGACTCCGCAAACAGTTTTGAGTTTGATCCACCTCGAAAACTTTTATGTGTGCCTGAGGGTACAAGCATTGCCCGAAATAGTTGATAAAGAGAAGCAGACTAGCAGACTAAAGAAGGGGCAAATAACAAAGGACGAAAAATACGTTTTCACACAATTTAAGAAAAACAGATTCTTTCTTTAAGATAAAATTTTACAATTATGCTACAAAAAGTTAAGTCTTTTTGCAAATATTTAAAAAACTGCAAATCTTGCACCATTATATATATATATAGCAAATTTAGTGTGTCCTACTGGTCAAGTGATAACGGGTATTAATCAAGTGATAAGAGTCACGGATCCTGGAGTCGACTTCTGGTCATAATCCTTGATCCTCTGAGTTTTGAGTGCATCTGAATTGGTATGTGTAATTATATATACGATGTTTAAAATCTGACTTACGAAAGTTTTTCAATTGAAACAAGTCCTATGTATATAATGATGATCATTTTGATGTGGCTGAAACTTTGAATTGAAAAAGAAAAAGTTGAACACACGTAGCAATATTTATATACGAAATAGGTCATTGAATTTTAGTTTCAGCCTGTATATCTGGCTGCCTGTGTAGTTTATACCTGAGATGTGATAGTATTATTGCGTGAAAATTGAGGTTATATTAGTTTGAGTGGGACAATGCAAGGCTTACTTGAACAGGCACGAATTAGTCTCAGTTTTTGATTGAGTTCATTTACTCAATCCGACCCAATTGTGACTCTACTTCAAGTTCATAGCGTAAGAACTGAGTCGTCCTCCGCTTGCCCTGACTAGCAATTGATTTAGTGTAATTTTAACACGGCGAATGACCGCTTGTCTTCTGTAATCCCGTTCCAATTTAAGAGTACATGAAACCTAAAACTCTGAAGCCTCCATTGAAAAGTAGCCTATTTTTCCTGTATATACTACGTACTTGTTCAGAGGTCGGCATGGTCGGAGTTACCAGACTGCAACGGACCTCTGCCGTTGCGTAGTCCCGTAGTTTCTAACATATTGCCAAGGATTTACTGTTTTATTACCGCACGTATTAGAGTTTCATTATACTACACAATCAGGGGACCCGGAATTTTGAAAGGGGGGGGGGAAGTGTAGAGCCTGAAAAATCTTTGCATTCTCCAGTCGTCGCTGCTGCGATGCAACCAAACTAAATTTCGGTAGATCGAAAGCGGAAGACCTTGGCGGCGGATCCCCCAGAAGTTGAATAATTTTTGAAATTAAGAAAACGTCCGTAATGGAATCTACTGAAAAAGCTTCTTTTCTTTCATGTTCTTTCTCCCAGATTCCGAAAAGCGGCTTTGAGTTCCTTCGTTATAGTTTTAAAGTTTATATTAAAATTTCTTTCAGCCTCAGCAAACACTGAAAGCATTCCTTCAAATTTTGAAGTGCAAAATTGCTTTCTCCACAGAATATACACTCTATACTCAGGATCAATTCTGCTTTGTATGTGAAAAATTTGTCATCTTTTTGTCTAGGAAGCTGTCTCTCCTGAATGAAACTAGTTTCAGGCTAATTTATTTTGTGAAAATTTGAGTTATGAGCTTTATGTGCTACCTTTCTACTCGCATAGAAATTCAGCTGCTGGACCCTCAGTGCTTTGGGTGTTTGCAGTGTAGCTTTGTATGATGTTATTTGTTTTTATAAATTTAGAAACTCTATTTTAACATTGATAACATAATTTGAAGCTTTGTTTTGGTGTTGCTGAAATTAGTTTACTTCAGATTCAGACGAGGCTAATGGAAATAGCTCTTCTTTCGACATTTTTCTCTTGCTACTCTGTTGTTTTCTGGACGTTTAATGATGTTTTGCTGACGGTTTTAATAAGGATAATTATTGAATTCTTGAATTAAAGTGCAATCCACTTTCACGTGGACGAGAGTCGCCTATAGAATAGAGTATACATAATTGTTTTATTTTTCTGTGGTCTGACGAGTTGTTTGTTGCTAAAATATCTTAAAAATTCGCGGAAGTTTTAGGTTTCTACAACCGGATAGTCAGTCTGTATATACGTGTATATGCATAAATACACAAAAGCACAGTTGGTACGTAGCGACAGTTGTCATGGGAACCATGGAATAGAGCATATACGTTATATATACCTAGTATTCTCCTGTTTTCTCCCGGTCAAGTTTTCAGTGATAACTTCTATGTTCTTTAGCTATAATGTGCTTATACAGCAAACCACGCGTATTCAGTGTGCGAAAGTATATACATGCCAATGGTGTTGTCCATTTTATTTGTAGGCGTGTCTTTGTCAACGTGTATATATTATTAAAAATTCCAAGATTTATAAAAATGTCAAAAATTTGAAACTAAGTCCAAGTCCGTTTCGGCTCTTCCTGAAGTTAGAGGAGTCATTTCTCCTCAGTGCACTGGCTTTTTCCTAGGCAAAAATGTCTGGGGAGGGGGAAGTCTGGGGGGGGGGAGAAAAAGTTTTCGAAAATGCCTAAAATAGCTATTTTTTGCTGCTGAGCTAAAAAAATTAACTATTGTTTAACTTAAATTTAAGCTTAAAATAGCTAAAAAATGCTTAAAAATGGGTAAAAATCCGGCGAAGCCTGAAAAAAATTTCCCTCAAAACAAAACCTTATTTTTCCGGGCACTTTAGAGTTCTGGGGGGAAGGTCCGAATCCTGGGGGGGGAGCGATTCTGGGGGAGGACGACCCAAGTGTGGGGGTGACGAATTTGTGGGGGGCCCCCACCCACCCACTCCCCTGTAGGAAAATGGCAGGTGCACCCTTAAGTGGTACTAAAAACACACCGGGTCTGAAATAGTAGGCTCACCCTGCTTGGCCAACTTTGTCGATGAAATTGTCCTGTTTTCTTTATGCTAAAATGTGCTCAACACTTTGACACCAAAAGATTACGATTTTAGACCAAAATTTCAGCGAAGCCGAAATTGAAAATTTTTACCAAAAAATTGACATTTTCTGGAAACCGTCTGATGAGTGTGGAGAGTGCCAAAAAAAGTGGGTATATATATGGGGCCGAGTGGGGGAGGAACCGAATGTGGTTTAACTGCGTAAGGCAACCCTGATCTGATAATCGGGCTTGCACTCTGTTTTTGTGCAGTCTACAATCGGGCTTAGCAATGCTATCTTAAATTAATCACAACAAGACTACAAATCAAAACAAAATAGGTATATAAATTATATATATATATATACTAGTGATCGACCGGAACTCCAAAAAATCGGAACCGGAACCGGAACTGGCTTTAAAAAACCGGAACCGGAACCGGAACTGGAACCAGCTCTTTAACACTACAAAAATCGAAAATTTTTTCTGACGTTTTGGACAATTTTTGCACAATTTTTCGCTTTTTTATAGTTACTAGAACATTGTAATAACGTTTGCTTTATATTTTATATAGTTATTTCAATGCAGGAACATGAAATTTGCGATTTATTAAGAGATTTTTGTCTTATAGCATAGTTAAACTTTACTACATTATAGCTTTAAAATTAAAATTTAAAATTTAAAATTAATTATACACGGTATGAATATGCTATATTTATATTATTCGAGCACATTTTCGATGAATAAACGGCATCTATATTTTTACATTCTATATACGAATTTCGATGAATAATTTAATCGAATGCAAGTTGACTTAAAGGACATTTACTTGCAAATAAAATTTAACTTCTTACATGGTTAAGCTGAATCTTAAATTAAGCGAAATATAAGTAGATAGAAATTGATTCCACCAAAATTTTTGCGAGCACCAACAACTGCTCCATCGACAAAATAAGTCATAAACATGTTTAGTTTTTATCTGGCTTGCCTGATAATTTCTAGTCATAATCAAAAAGTTCATTTAACTTTACTAGAAGCGGAAAAGTTGCAGCATTTTCAAAACGCAAAATAAAAAATAATAATGCCATTTACATTTTTAGAAAACAAAAGATATCTATTACCATTTTAGTTTACTTTTATTCTCTCCGTACTTCACACAAAATTAAAATTTTTCTGAAAATTACTGTTCTTGTATAAATTCCGTATTGTAAATCTAATCTAGTTATGAACTTAGGTAACATCAGCTATATACAAAATTGGACTTGTTTAGAACATCGGCTTTTAAGTCCTTAGCTTGTTGTTATATCTCAGTATAATTACTTTGTTATTGGAGTTTTCTGATTAAAATGCAAATGGTTTTTGCATGGTTGAAATTATATATAAATTTTCATCCATTAAACATATGTATATATAAAAGCCAAAAGTATTTTTCACAAGTTTCAAAGAAAGCCGAAATGCACAATTTATTTCTCCAACTTGAATTAAACAAAATTTCTTCCTTTTGGCTAGCTTCATCAGGATTTTTAAATTTTAAATGACGTTTCTTCATAAGATTTTTAAAAACCATTGCTATTTGTTCCATTCATAATTTTTTAGTAATTCTGTTGATCTGCGCACTGGATTAATTACTAAACAAAGGACAACAAACTTACGTAGTCCATATTTAAAGTCCAGTCTCGATTTAAACAATTAAAAAGATTAAATTTAAGCTAAAACTGACATTTGATTATACAACAGCGCACTCTATAATTTTGAAATAGCATAGGTCGACGGTAAGGCTTCAATAATTTCAATTCAGCATTAGGTATACTTAAATTTAAAAGTTTCGGCGGCCGGCGGTCTTGTGCTATTTAATCTGAGTTATTAAGTATTATTTTTGTTTTATAATATATATATATATTAATATTCATAACAACCGGTATCTGCCCTACTAATATTCATAATAACAATACATTAGACATTATTATTACAAATTCGAAACATTCTAAGTAATGCAATAGCGCCGCAGGCGAAAATTTTTGAATAAATCATATTCTGGTTATAAGAGAATCGCAGTTTTTCAAAAAGTTTTAAAGAAGTTTGATAAAATTTTTGAAAATTTTAATAAAATTTTGATTTTGATAATAGGCTAAAATTGGTTCCGGTTCCGGTACGTTTTCAAAAACCGGAACCGGAACCGGAACCAAAATGTACCGGAACTGGAACGGGAATTCCGGTCGATCCCTAATGTATACATATATATATATATATATATATACAAGCATATATTACCCATATATATGTAGTTGTAGTTTCTTTTTTTGTTTAACTGTGAACGTCAACGGTAGGAAGTTTAACATTTTGCTTAATTTTCAATTTTTTCCTTGGAACCCCCTAATTTTCAGATTACGACCTCAATACGAATAGTTCTCTCTAATTTTGAATTTTTAAACTTAAATTTTACAACAGGGCATATTCTGGTTTTCCAGATGTGTTATTTGAGGTGATAAATATTGTTTTCCTCGACGTTCGAGCTGAGTACCTATACATTTACTAGACTGACGTACGTATATATAATTATGATAGGACGTACGTACGTAGGTAGCATATCGGTCTTCTCGAAAAGCTTTCGAAGGCTTTCCTTTCGTCCCACTTTTCTTGTAATATTAAATTTTCTGTCCCATTCTATCTTGTCTTATTTTTTCTGATAGAGATTTCCTTCAGGCTAGATGGAATCTTTTTCTTAATTTTTCTCCTTAAGCACATCTCATTTCGTGAGCGCTTTCTGCTTACTTTTCTGTTACGTAATGGCCCGTTTTATGTTAAGCCCCTGCAAAGAAGATGGGCATTAATGGATTTCTGGGGATTCAATCTTTTTTCTTTGCCAATATTGACTCGAACTTTTAGCATGACATAATATGTATTATATACGTACACATGTGCCTACTGCACATAATGATATATACGCTTCCTTGCTCCTTGTGTATGCATAGTGTACAGTGTTCTTGTGCTTACATGTTTTTTGCTAGTCTTCATGTGCATGGTCGCCTTTGTTCATCAACTCTTTTCATCCAGTGCATTTGAAAAAAATGAAAAGTTTCACTGCATACAGCCTTTTACTGCTCCTGCCTTGGTGTCTGCTGTTGTTTTGATCAAATTTACTGTTTTCTGTTTTCTAACAAATCTTTTAGAGAACACAATCCTAATTAGTTTTTTGAAAACTGTGTCTCAATCTCAAATTGTATATACCTGATTGAATGTACATATACTTTTTTGCAGTGTCAGTCAGCCTGAGTTAGATCCGGGTCAGTACTTTTAGGTTTCAGACAAAAGCGGGAATTTTTTTGGTATATTGTTGTAAAACTGAACTATACGTATTAGGTATGTGTTTCGGATTTTACGGAATTTGAGTTTTTTATTTGTATCTTCATCACTAGCAAGCCAAATGTCAGATAATTTGAACGAAGTTTTGCATACAAATAACAAATTACAATAAATAATATGAGATCTGTTATGATAAATGAAAATGGAGATCTGCTATGATAAATGAAAATGTGCGAAAACTGAGAAACCACAAAGTTACTTCTAAGAGCGACACTGTATTACAACTCAGCTTATATTGTAGTGGTAATGCAGAAATACCAATGCAACTTGTTCGTATGCTTTGTTAGTCGGGTTCACGTAACAGAGATGTTACGTGCTCTTCTTTCCTGGCTCCGTGGTGTAGTGGTTGCACGCCTAACTGCAGTTCGGGAGGTCCGTGGTTCGATTCCCGGCGGAGCCAAACCTTTACACTTGATTGCCGTTAGCCAGTCCTGTCATATGCAACTGTCTACACTCGAATAGCGGTAGGCAATAGGAGACATTTATATGGAGACCAGTTTGTATATATGGAGCAAGTAACTGACGGAAATAGTTTTAATGCGTTAAAAATAGTTTTATTCTGTTTCACATTTTCTGATGACAAGTTGTTATATTTTTTGCTCTTAATCTGAAAATCCTCAATCAAACTCACTAGGGTGAAAGATAAATCCTGATCTCTCCCAGTTACCCAAAAATGTCTGATTGTACCATAGGGAGGAATTGCTCGAAGGTAGGAAAAATTTAAGGAAAAGAATAGAAAAAAAGTCAATAAACCATAAATTTTTGCCGTTGTGGCGCGAATTTTCTGCTTCTTAATTGCATAGTTTTCGTTTTCATGAAGCAGCTCTTGAAATGCGTCTGAACGTTTGGAGAAAAATAGTCTTTTCCTTCTTTTCAAGTGAAAGAGTCTATTGTATAAAATTGAGCCTGGCATTATCCAACATGGTCAGGCTTGCCCATCATCTACAATATTATCTTCTGTTATTACTTCATATTTGATTTGAAGCACTGCGTCAACATCTGTTTTATTTTCCAATTAATCCTGTAGAACTCAAAGACCTATGAGGCTTGTGCAGGATAGTACGTAATTGCATGACTTCAAACTACTGGGATTGCAAAATTATGTGAAGACTGCTTATTTGATTTAATTCCTGGCTAATCAGCCGGCAGCAAGAACTGACCTCATTTGTGAGTTGCAACCCTGTTTCCACGTGCCATTCTTCTCA
Source organism: Trissonchulus latispiculum (assembly GCA_030248195.1). NCBI lineage: Eukaryota > Metazoa > Nematoda > Enoplea > Enoplida > Ironidae > Trissonchulus > Trissonchulus latispiculum. The sequence goes on from JASAND010025767.1 coordinate 65,365, forward strand.
CCCTGTCTCGGTATGTACCTGTCTCTCTGAAGAGCCGTCTGTCGGTCCCTTTCTGTCACTTTCTCGAATTATATAATTGTTTTACGTTTTTAGTAAATTGTGATACATCGTACGTTATTTGCGTATATATATATATATATGTTTTGTATTTTATTTAGAGTTAAAGTTTGCAATAGTTTGTAACGATTCGTGCAGTGTGGTAGTGCATTCATTTGTCGTCCGTTCAATCCCATACATACCTTAACTTCCCTTTGCCGGTATCTAGCTGATTTTGGCCCCTGCAAGTTTTAGTTTATTTGCCTAGTTTGCGGTAATCATGAAGCTCGACTTTAATTTATCCGGAAAGGATTCCCATGCCGCTGAGGAAGCCCCTGTTGTGACCGCTGACGCTGGAAGTGAATCGGGGGTACCGTTGTCTCCAGGAGCTGTGGAGGGCGGTCAGACCAGGGGTCCCACACCCCCAAGACGTACCATGGACTGGACTCTGATTCGAAAGATTACCTTCGTTCAGATAACTCTGTCATTGGTAGGCCGAAACTTTCCTCTTGTATATATTTGAAAGTAAAAATGAAAATATGTAAGTATAATTTATATAATCAGGAAGTTTTAGCTGAAGCCGACCGGATTACTTAAGAAAAACCAAAATATTATATTAGCGAAATTCATGCAAGTTTTTCAGTTTTACATCATATATATAATGATAAAATTTCTTCATTTTACGACAAGATTCTGAAAGAGCAGTGGTCATGGATAGTTTTAGCCGATACTCTGTAGTACTGGCTTACTTCTAGGCCAAAAAGGCCAAAATTTATGGGGGGGGGGGGCTCGAAGAAGCCTCCCATCGATGGGGGGGGCTCACCGAAAATGGAGGGCATATTTTTTGACAAATTTTTAGGTTTTTTGTGTGCAAAATGCTAAAAATCGCTAAAAAATAACTAATTTTTGGTGTTTTTTAAGCTAAAATAGTGGAAATTCAGGTAAAAATCCGGCGAAGCCGGAAAATGTTTTGAAAATTTAGGGTAAAAATGGTAAAAAATGGCAATTTTTGGGGTTATGGGGTGGGGAGGTCGGAATTTATGGGGAGGCTCCTCGAATGGAGGGAACCTTCTGAATGGGAGGCCCCCACCCCCACCCACCACCCCCCAGTAGAAGTAAGCCAGTACTAATACACAAATTATTTATTTTATATCCTACATTTCCTCTTTTAGTCGATATTGTCAGTGAGGAGCCCTGTGCTAACTCCATGTTAAATACTTTTTCTGATGGTGTTATAGATTGCCATGATGTGTATAGTTGTTGTGGTGTTTGCAAGTCATCTGAATCGAATGCTGATGTGGTACAAGACGGCCATGTTCATTTGGGTCATCTATTTGGCTATGACTGCTTATGCTGGATACAGAAGGTAATATACACTTTTAATAAGTTGCATGTACGTACGTATATATACTACTCAGATTATTTTTACAGGGGGGACGGGAGGCCCGAAATTGACCTCCCCCGAAAACACCTCTCCCAACGAAGTTGTCCCCGTGATTTTTGTTTCTCCCGGGGCTTTTTGGATTCACAATTTTCGCCAAAGTAGGCAAATTTTCAAATGTTTTTCGGCTGAGTCTGAGCTTTTTTTCGTAAAAATAACTATTTGTAGCCTAAACCCTCGCGTTTTTTGAGAACGGTGTGCGTGTCTACGTGCAAAATACGCCAAAAATGCCATTTTTGGCTCATTTTTGCAAAAAGTGCAAAAAGACAGGGTATTTTTTGGGAGGGGCAGGGGCCGTCCCGGGGGTGTATCACGCACCCTGGCCTGGGGGGGAATAAACGTGACCCAAAAATTGCTATTTTCGGCGTATTTTACAGGTGGAAACGCAAAACGTTCTCAAAAACTGCCTGGATTTAGGCTAAATATAGTCATTTTTACGATAAAATCTATGTGAAAATTTACCCATCCTTGGCCAAAATGTATACCTCAGTGCGGGGAAGCTCAAATTTCCGAGGGGAGGTCGGTTTGGAGGAAGGTCTCCTGTGAAAAATACCCAGCCCGCCCGCAGGGGCGTATCCAGGATTTTGAAAAGGAGGGGGTTTTAACTAAAATTTACTGAAAAGGAGGGGGTTTTGACAAAAATTTGAGCTTTTTGTAACGGAGTATTGATAAAAGTTAACCCAAAAGGAGGGGGTTTCAACCCCCAAAACCCTCCCCCTGGATACGCCCATGCCCGCCCGGAAAGCGCCCCCCCCCCGAAAAATCCCTAAATACTACCTTCTGCTGCTTTCTTTTACTGTAAATCAGACCACGTTGACGTTGTTGTTGTTGTTGTTGTTGTTGAGGTCGGCAGAAGCATCGAGAGCCGCTCATAGAGTAGCCCGCGCCAACTGGGGTTTTTTTACTGGGGGGGGGCCCACGTTTTGGGTTCCCCTCCTGGCTTTTTCCTACGGGCCCCCCCAGAATTTCGTACCCCCCCCCCAGACTTGGGTCGCCCCCCCAGGATTCGGACCTTCCCCCCCCAGAACTCCAAAATGCCCGGAAAAATAGGGTTTTGAGGGTAAATTTTGAAAATTTTTTCCGGCTTCGCCGGATTTTTACCCATTTTTAAGCATTTTTTAGCTATTTTAAGCTTAAATTTAAGTTAAAAATAGTTAATTTTTTAGCTTAGCAGCAAAAAATAGCTATTTTTAGGCATTTTTTGAAAAATTTTTCTTCCCCCCCCCCCAGAATTCCGTGCCCCCCCTCACCCCTTGGGGGGGGACCCCCCCCCCCCAGACTTCCCCCCCCCAGAAATTTTTGCCTAGGAAAAAGCCAGCCCACCCCACTCGACCTCTTCCCCCCCAATCGTTCCCCTCCCCACTTTTTTGGGCTTCCCCCCCACTCACCCTAAGGTGCCCAGAAAATGCCAAATTTTTAGGATTTTTGGTCAAAATTTTCAAAATTTTTCCGGCTTCGCCGGAACTTTTTGATAAAAAATCATCTATTTTGGTGCCAAAACTTAATTTTTGAGCACCTTTAAGCTTAGTTATAACAGTATATGTAGAAAACAGGCTTTTTATACGGTATTTTTGGGTTTTTTAGCCCATTTTATTTCCCCCACCCACTTTTGGACCTCCCCCCACTTGTGGGGGGGGCGTCCCCCCCCCACTCTTCCCCCCACTTATTTTTGCCTAAAAAACCCCCAGCCCAATGCCACCACACCAACTGGGTTATCGCAAAGAATATAGAGTGAGGGGGTCGTCTCTCCCAGGTTCTTCACCCGGGCCTGAATCATGGCCGGGCAGTCAACGAGCCAGTGGATGAGTGTTTGGGGTTCCTGGCCGCACTTTCCGCATGTGGGGTCGAAAAGGGGTTGAATGATAGCCCGGTATGCAGCAATGCCCTGTGCGTAGCTGTGCCAGGAGGACCCGGTCGTGGCGGCCCATTCCACCAGTATGTTTATCAAAGCCAGATGCGTAGGCCGTAGCAATTTCCGGCTTGGTAGGGGGAGGGTCGTGGATCCGGCGTTTAATGCAGGCGAGAGCAGCTGGGTAGGAGATAGATCTATCCGGCGGGGCCTCGCTCTGCGCGGCCTCTTTTGCGGCGCGGCCCGCCGCTTCATTTCCGGGGATCTCTACGTGATCCGGCACCCACCGGAGAGAGATGCTGCAGAAGCTGCTCGCCCGGTCCAGACACTCCATTGTGAGCTGGACGTCGGTGTTGGGAGAGGAGGAGCTGGATAGGGCGCTGATGGCAGCCATACTGTCGGAGCAGATGACGGTGGCCTCAGCGCTCCCCGCTAGGAAAATGGCGTCGGCAGCCAAGCGAATGGCAAGGAGCTCCATCTCGAAGGAACTCGTGGTGGCCCGGCCCGTTTCATTTTTCGTTTCAAGGATGGTAGGGTGCTCCGAGTCACCTGACGTCAGGACAGCCGCGCCTCCCCGTCGTCCGTTCCGCTGGTTGCCGAACCGTCCGTGTGAATGATCCGGCTGCAGTTGGCATGACGTAAGCGGATTGTGTCGGCAACGCGAGCGGAGTTCTCCGCCGTTGACAGCTTGTCGACGGGCCTGAGCAGGGGGCCGGACCAGTGACAGGACCAGCTGGGGGGGGGGGCTTTGGACACCTCAGTGGGAAATCCGATGGACATGGACCCCATCAAATGGAGTCCCCACAGGTGTCCCCTGGCATCCGTTTGGTCAACGGCGCAAATGGGTTCCAACCTCCCGGGGACTCGGCATAGCCGTGTCGGATCAACACTGAAGCATCCGGAGTTCTTAAATTATGCTGCGAGCAGTGTGGTCCGTTCCCCCACATCTTTTGACGGATGTTCCGATGTGTGGACTTGCCTGTCGAAGACGTGTGCTAGACTGCTGGTTGCAGACGTGCCCTCGCATATGGCTTCTAGCTGACGAGCCCGGAACAACAACAA
>JASAND010025769.1:0-10099 GCA_030248195.1 Trissonchulus latispiculum
TAGTTTTAATGTGTTCAACTAATTGTTTATGGTAATTGGAAGAATCAACTTTGTGAGTTTCTGAGTATTCTGGCTGGCTTGGCCAGTTATATAGTATACACGTTATGCCTTTTTGAGATTACTGTCCGTGAGTAAATATCACTGTAAAGTCAATCAGTGTGATGCCAATTAAATGGAATGTAAAATTGATATTTTTGAATGTAATCTTGTTTAAAATTTTTGTTTAAATAAATTTTAATTTGTTTTGTTTATGTAGGCTGTCAGTGTAGATGAACTCGCGATTTGTCTGAAACTATTTCCTGCCAAAACAGTACTGGGCGACACCCACTCGTTGCTAGTTGAAGTTTGTCGTAAGTAGACTGTTTTTTTCTTTGGTTGGGGAGGGGTTCGTTAATTGTTAATTATCAATGTAGCAATTTTGTTGTCAACTAATTTTCATGGACGTATCAATTAGGGTATCTTTTTACAAGTGGACCCCTGAAGTTGACCTTTCCGCCAAAAATGTCGCCCTTCCCCCCGAAATCGCCCCTCCCCGGATTTTTGGGGCCCCAAATTTTTGCCAAAACTAGGCAAATGTTCTGGACTCTCCGAAACGTTTCTGTAAAAAGGTCGTTTTTAGCCTAAATCACGACATTGTTAAGAAAATTTTACGTTGATACATTAAACATACGCCAAAAATACTCAATTTTTGCACCACTCCCCTGGCAAAAATCCTCTAAAAACTAGCCTGTCAATCAACTTGACAATTTATTTCCTGGCTTGCATTTCTCACATCTCACAATTTTGGATCAAATCTCCAAAAGTGGGGTCGACTTTTTGGCTACCGTCGGTTTGATGCTGCAAAGTAGGAACTTACTTAACTGCTCCCTTTTGCTGAGTTTATGATAACATTTTGTTCAAATATTTAGTGAATAATGTTTGTTCTAGTTTTTGGATTTCTGTTTTTAGAACGCTATGACAGTTCAGAGGACATTGATTTGCAGAATATTCAGCAAGATCCGTGGACGACATTTATTCGGGTTTTGGGCACCGAAAATTCGGTAGAATGGTTTACCGGACTTTTAGTACCCAACTTTCTACGACAGTGTCAAGATTTGGCAGAGCGACCCTATTGTAGCTTGTCTGCGCTGCAAGCTCAGTTACTACTACTTCGACTTAGCCTTGACGTTGGCATAGTGTCACCTTTAGGTTAGAATCGAAGATCTTAAATCATTATTATTTATTATTATTAATTAATTAATTAATTAATCTTAATCTTATTATTTAAATATCCTTTTTGTGGACCTTTGTATTTTTTCACAGGACAGCTTGACTGATTTTATGATGATGTATTTCTAAAGCTTGAATATTTTTACTATTTTTGATCCTTAAATTTATTTTTGGATCTGCACTTTTCTACACGCTTTTTCGAGTTTTTGTATCGAGATCTCAGAAACTCTTCAAAAACATTTCAGTATGAGTTAAAAGTGCATTATTTTGTTGTAAACTAATGCTTTGCTTTATGGTATTCTAATGTCTGAATGATAAAATATAATGGAGGGGGGGGGGGAGATAATGGGGACGGAGGAAGGTAGTATAATTATATTAATGTATATGGGGATGTTGTTGTACGTGGGGATCAACACGTGGTATGGGACAAGGGGAAGTCAATACTACGGGGAAAAGACAAAGGAATATATGATACGCAGAGAGGGATATAGTATCAGTCGGAGAGTGGCAGCGAGGAAGACTAATGTATGAATGGGTAGCACATAGTAGTAAATATTTGTATTCATCGATTAAGTACCAGATAATGTACAGTTTAATACATAAACGAAGAGCGAGCGTCCATACATGAATAAATACGGGATACATAAATCCAGAAAAAATTATTACGAATTGGAGCAGCCCACGGGCCTGGAGGGGGCGGCCACACGATATAATAAATATATTTTTTAATTGACATAATTTAAATATAAGGACCGATGCAAAATTTTAACTACGGAATGGATGGATGGTCAGAATATTATGTGTGTAGTAAATATTGTAATGGGATAACAATTGATTTTACTTTAGTTTATTTATTAATATGATGTATTAAGGGAGATATGGACATATATCACCCGAACTAACAGAATATCAGGAGTCGGACACGGTGGAAATATGGAGGCGCGAGTCAGACACAAACCCGATAAGGATATGGATAGGATTGGCAGTCCGGGGTCCCTAGGAAGTTATGAATAATGCCCAAGCCGAGCAGGGGAGGAGGATACAGCCAAGGGGACCGACGGGACCCGGACCCAGCGACAGGGCCACATCTAAACGAGTACTAGACACACAACCACGGAGTAATGACCATATAACCGGGCAAATGCCATAGAAATAATTGCAATGGCAGCATTATAAAGAAGTAGTCATATGATACAGGGATATTAGAATGACAATGAATATAGTATTAAGTCCCCGCGGGAGGAGCGTTGTAAAAGTCATAACGAGTGTATTAATTACGCGATCAATGGAATGCAATACGGGAGAAACAGGAAGAAGTATCTAAAAGAATAGCAGAGCACAGGAATAGTTTAAAAAAATATACTACGAGCGAAGCAAAAAAGAGTATTCATTTTAATATGGGGGTATGAAAATTTTCAGTACAACCGGATAAATTTATTGAAAGCACAAATTCAAAAGAATTAGATACAAAATTAGAAGAGAAAGAGAAAAATATGGATCAAAAGTAAAACCGAAGTACCATATGGTAAATGATCCTTTATGGAGAGAATCAAAAATCCATATACGCAATTTATTAAACGAAGGAAATCAGGTAAAAGATCTGCACAAAAAACGAATGATAAAAATATCACAAATATTCTCAAAATGAATTGTTACACACTAGGTCAAGAAAGAAATTACAAGACAATCACATCAATATCATGGAAAGTGTCAAAAGAATAGTATACAAAAAACGAAAATTCAAAAATCATGATGTATGAATTCATAAGGATATCACAGAATTCAGAACAGAAGAACATAAATAAACAAATGTAATAAAAATAAAAATAAAGAAAATATGGTATAGAATTTAACAAACAAATAGATGATATAAAATTTAAAAAGTTCGAAAAGAAAAAGGAACGAAAAGACGAAGACAAGCCACGATCATAGAAAGAAGAGTCATATAAATATCGCGAAGGAGAAATAAAATGAACGACGGAAAATTTCATCAAAATGGATACGAAGAAATCCCAAAGGAATTATCCAAATCATGAATATAAATTCGGAGGGAAGACATCAAATTAGGAAATAAATATGGCAAAATACAGGATCAACAGAAATCGACCATAAAAGGATAATTTAAGAAAATGATAGGTTAATTAAATATATAATAAATACATAAAAAATACAAATGGGAAAGATAAAGAGGGAGGGAATCACGTAAGGGAAAATCGTAAGAAAAGAGAACATCATATACCAAAGAATAAATCAACGGAAGAATAAAAAAAAATAAACCAATAAGAAAATGATATAAGAAAGGACCAAAATCCACAGAAAAATTATGATATAGGAAAGAAGAGGAATGGTGAGAAAACAACAACAATACATACATAGGAAAACAACAAAACAGCAAGAAATATGCAATATGATAGGATAAAAAAAATTTAATCACAAGGCAGACCAAGAGGCCAGACAAATACCAAGCAACAAAAAGCATAAAATCAGAATATAATAGTAGAACACAGACCAAATGACATCAAAAATAGGAAAAATATCAAGATAGATAGCAAAAGAAAAAATATGAAATATATAAAATAAATATAAAATGAACTGGAATTAACAATAAAAACACCGAACTAGAGATTAAACAAAAAGAAAAAGAAAAATAAAACGACACAAAAAAATCAGAACAAGGAAATAAACACAGAGGAGAATAAAGGAAACATCAAAGATATAAGAAATGATAAATATAGGGGAAGGAGAAAAATCAATATAAATCCAAAGAAGGAAGATATGGAGGATTAATAGATAAATAAACAGGGGCATATTAAACAACAAATAGGAATAAGGGAAACGAGAAAAGAATATAACATACACATCGAATAAAATCGAAAATGAAAAAAAGAATAAATGAATATTAGAGAATACATCAGAACAAGACGAATAACCAGGAGGAAAAGCGAATAAATATAAAAATACGGATAGGAAATAAAGAAACGAAAAAAGAGAGAAAGAAGAAGAAGAAGAAAATATCCACAAAGGAAGAAGGGGTAAGAAAGGGGAAAAAATCGAATAGAATATAAATAGAAGAAAAAAAGAGAAGAAAGGGAAAAGAAGAAAAAACAAAAAAAAGAGAGGGATCAAAAGAAAGAAAAGGAAAAAGGGGTACAACGGACATTCATCTAGTACTTACCAAAAAAAACCAGTTAAAATAAATAGCTCACACCACTGATGCAATTAAGTGCCGCATGGCACTCGATGTAATTAATGGCCACAGGCCATAGATATAATTACTGGCCATATGGCCAGAGATGCAATTACTGGCTTCACGCCACCAATATAACTAATGACTATCAAAACCACTGTGCAATCTGGCTTTTTGCCACCGACATAATTATGTGCCTCTTGGCACTCGATGAAGTTACTGGCCACAGGCCATAGATATAATTATATTAATGATATAATGGGGAATGTTTTTGTTTTTGTTTTTACTTGCATGCATACACTAAACAACACGTGTGTATGGGACCACAGGGCAGAAACGCTTTTCAATACCTTTCTACTCCGGGGGTTCAAAAGACCTAAAGCTGCAACTAGTATGTCGGTACGCCACTGACGACGCCCGCCGAATACTAGTATCAGTCTGGCAGAGTGGTCAGCGAGTGAATGCACCTAACTCGTATGAATGTGTCTGTAGCACATAGTAGTAAATATTTGTTATTCATCGTATTAAGTACCATTGACTTAATGTACAGTTTAATACATAAACGTTAAGACTTGCCTGAAGCGTCCATACATGACATAAATACGGGATACATAAACTCCTAGAAAACACCTATCTACGAATCTCTCTCTTTCTTTAATTTTAAAAATTCAAAGTTTGATTTTGTTTAAATTCTAGATTTGCCTGAACGCGAAAAGCCGGCCGCTTCTCTGTATAGCTTGATTGCCTGGCTTACAACTACAGCAGCCATGGCAGATTTGGTAAGTTGTGCAAAACTTGCTTTTTGATTTAATAGAATTAGTTTCCCACACTTGTGCAATAGTCCATTGCAGAAATTTGACAGCCGACCAATTTATGCAATTTTGCTCAGGTATTTTTCTCTTTACGTTTTTACATTGTTTTAGTAATTTTAATTTAGTTTTAATCATTAATCTGCCCTCTGTAATTGGTTTGCTGTTATTAAATTAGGATACTGTCAGGGTTGCCATGGAGACGGCTTGCCGCGTGCTGTTCTATCTGCCATCTCAGACACCCACGCAATCAACTGAAGAACCATTCTTGACTCAACTATTACCGTTGCTATCAATTGACTCTAACCTAGCTCGGATGGATGCAGAATTATCGGTATGTTGTGGCATCCTGATTATTTGAAGCGCTGATTTGGAAATTGGGTTTCTAATGAAGCTTTCTTTGGTTACATATTCTTTAGGTGGGAATAAAAGGTTTTGCTGCTGCTCCCCCTTCCCCCGACCGTATGCTATGGCTCTTTGGCTCTTTTGATTAGTGAGTGATAAATACATGATTTTATTCCATTTACTTATTTTAAATATCATAAAGAAATAATGAAAAACGCCTGCCTGCAGTCACTAAGGCCGAAGCCTTAGTCCGAACAGGAGAGAGCCAATGGGCGCGGTGAGCGCTCTTACCCAGGGAGAACTATAGTCTCTGGAGCTCCTGCCTGCCAGAGACTAGTTCTCTCTGGGTAAGAGCGCTCACAGCGCCCACTGGCTCTCTCCTGTTCGGACTGAGGCTTCGGCCTTAGTGACTGCAGGCAGGCAGGCAGGCGTTTTTCATTATTTCCCTATGATTAATGCCTTGTATCCTTCGTGGATCCGCCTGCTGGCCCGCGCTTTACCTCATTTTCTTGATGTAATCACTTTAAATATCACTAAGTTATATTTTATTTCAGCTGATGCAACTTTCCTTTAGTATCTTCATTTCAACCTATGGTATTGTGAAAAGTGATCTACGCACTCTTGACATTACTGTTGTGTAATATATACCTAGTTACTTTTTTCCGAAAAAATAGTATTTTTGTGTTATTTTTAGGCTAGCCAGCAGCAAGCTGCCAGTTTAAAGGCGTATGGGATTTCATTGGCTGTTGACCATTTACTGTTGCTGGATTCTGATTGGCTGACAGTCGGGGGTCACGTGACCTGTAATGACAGCAACCCAGGTGTGGGAAAATCACACCTGCTAGAGCTAACAGCACAGTGGCTAGATTTCTGTCAATTGCAGTAAGTAACCCCAGGAAAAAACCTGGATTTTTTGAGGTGTTTTTGAATTGAAATTTTTGAATTTTAATGCGGCTTTCTAAATCTTGTCATAATTTACTTCTTTCTGCCCTACAGTATAATTTTGTAAATGGAATGGAAGGTACTAGCCACTGCGTAAAAAAATCTGAGAACTGTGTTCGGTTGTCCGTGCTGTAAATACTTTTTTATGAAGTTATTTTTTGTGGTACTGTGGGTACTGGCTGGTGTTTTGGTCTTCCTCAAAAATAATTTGGGGGGGAGTTCTAAAGGTTCCAAAAGACACCATGATGTACTGAATGCCACCCTATCTTGTTCTGTCCGTAGCTCAAGTCCGGCAGTTTTTTAGTGGGGGGGGGTGGTGGCCCCCACTTTTCGGTTCCCTCTCTACTTTTCGGAGCCCTCGCCAACTTTCGCCCTCCCCCCCACACTTTACGGCAAGCCCCCACCCACTTTTTTGGGGGTCGCCCAAAAGTGTCAAAAAATAAGTTTTTGAGGCCAATTTTTCAAACATTTTTTGTCAATTTTTATGGCTAATTTATGGACTTATAGGTTCATTTTAAGCTTAAAAACAGCGATTTTTTGCGTTTTTTACCTTAAAAATGCTAATGTTTCGCTAAAAATTTAGGTATATTTATACCTTGGGGATGGGGCTCGCCCCCTCCCACTTTTCGGAAGCCCCCCCCCCACTTCCCCCTCCCTAGGGAGGGGCGAAGCCCCCCCTTTCAAAACCACAAGAAATGCCAGTCAAGCAAGAGTCCTTAGTTACATTTCAGGCAAACTTAACAGCGTTCTTAGCGCAGGATATTTTTAAAGGATGGGACCTCTCTCGAAGCTTACCAGCCCCTCGAAATTGTGCTCTCTCCGAAATCCTCTCCCAGATTTTTGTTCCCTGCCCCCCCCCGGATTTTTTGGTATCCAAAATCTTAAATTACATTTAACATTTTTTAAAATTTTAAAATTTTTTGCCCTTTCCAGATACGTAATTTCACCCTGCAGTCAGCCTAAGTCCAGCTATTTATGAGAACGCTTGGCGTTTCTCTATGCAAAAACACGCCAAGATTACAAATCTTTGGCTCATTTTTGCGAAAAATCCCCCCCCCAAATCTGCCCAAAAAATCCTAAGCTAACTCTGTTAGCATTTGCCTAAACTGTTTCGGACTGAAATCAGTGTTTTTTTTTTGCTCGGACACTTTTGCGCTCTTCTGCGCACTGCCCCAAATTTTTTTGCGCAATTTCCAAAAAAAGTGCGCATAGCAGGAAAAATGCTAAAATTTAAGCATAAAATTTCTGTTTTGCATTTATTAGTAATTGCATTTCTGTTTTGCATTTAGTAGTAATTGCATGACCTTTCTACAATGTTCAGAGCTGTTGATTATAAGATGCCAGAACTTAATGGCTGAATAAATTTGTAAACTCGCCTAATTTTGCAACGACGGGTCTCGGGCGCAGAAGCAAAATACTTTAAAAAATAGCAACCATTTAACTACGTATGATAATCTTCAAGTTTTATTGATATAAAAGTAAATTTTTATTCTGTAAATTTAGCAAAATGATGAAACCTTTTGGCAAGTTGTTTGCCAGCTAAGAATCCTCACTGCTTTTTATAAAAATAAAAATATATGTACACGCTAGTTTGAAATTTAATCGAAAATTACGCAGTTTTCAGAAAATGATTCCGACATCTGACTCAGTAATTTTCAGGGCTCCCAGCCAGAGCATCTCTATTTTTAAATGCTTTTTGAACTGTCGGTGGGTAGAGAAAACACGGATAATATACGTAAACCTAGCTGTCACGGAACCTCCTGTTAAAGTTTTGTACACTTCTCCAAATACTGCAAACTAAAATTAAGCAATCAGTTATATACTTCATAACTTGAATATGTAATGCGAGTTGCACATACAAGCTAGCAAATCACACGTCCTTTAGGTCATAGGTGTTTGTATATTAAAGCTAGCATGTTTACTGAAAGTTCGATCGCAACTTAGCGATAAACCAGTAGTAGGCAAGTAAGGACGGGGGTTTGGGGGCGGAGCCCCCAGGAAAAATTGGAGATTTTTTGTGAAATTGAGAGTCAGGAGCAATTTTTCTGAGCACTTTGAGCAACTAAATTTTAGTAATTTTCTCTCCGCGTCGCTAGAAAAGGTGCGCACGCGTGCGCACAAGCCCAAAATTTTTTGCTCATTTCAGAAAAAAAGTGCGTCATTGCGCACTTTTTTGAGCAAAAAAAAACACTGACTGAAATGCTTTGCCGTAGTGAACTGCAGGCAGGCTTTTTTCATTATTTCTTTATGACAATATGTGCCTCTAAACTATTTCCGTTTTTGCTTTCTAGCACTGCCAATCGCTCTAGCGGCAATAATATGCCCGATTTATATGGCGCCTGGCCCCGCTTACTACTACTACAGCTCCAGCTTAATTCAGCGCCCCTGAATAATGCTGATTGGCTGCAAAGCTACGGGGAGCAATGCGTGCTGTTTCTGCAAAGTCTTGCCAGTGCTGCAGATTTGCGTGCTGTGTTTGCGTGTTTGCAGTTGTTGATACCTATGGTAATAGTTTGCTTGGACTTATTTTCTCGAGGGGGGGCGTTAAAATGTTGCAATTTTTTGAATACTTTTTTCTAAAGAATGATGTTTCAGAATTAGAAAGGTTTTCCGTTTATGTGGGAAAATGTCAGAATTTGTTCTGGTTGTAAAGTAATAAGAATTTATGCTTGGCACAAATTTTAAAATTCTTTTCTTTGTGTTGGAATGTGTTTTCATTTTTCATTTCAAAGATTTTTCAAGAATTGTTATTGTTGCTCCCGCTTCTTGTATTACGAAAATTTTGAAATTTTATGCTGACATTGTTATGATAATCTACTTCATAATTTTATGTACGTATAGGATGTTTAACTCTATCGCGCCGATGGTGCGAAAATAATTTAAAAAACTGCAAGTCTTACTATGAATATTAGCTAAAATTTTTCCTTTTGTCTACCCAAAAGTGGGGGGGAGTCTGCACTTCGACAATAGTTTTTAATTTTTAATTTGTTTATTTTTAAATTATTAAAATACGTACAATTTTTATAGAAAATTGAAATTTTTTCTCTGATTTTAGATTTTGAAAGGTCAAGATGAAGACAGCCACAGTCGGGTTGCGCTGGCCGGAGACTTGATTCACCAATCGGTGGTTGCCACATTTGACTGTTGTAAATCGGAGGATTTTCTGCTGGTGGCAGAGCCCTGTATTAAGTGCCTATTTCAGCGGTCTGTAATTCAATTGGCTGGCGGGCAACCAATAATTTTGAACGCTTTGTTGAGTGTAAGGTAGTTTGTTTAAGAAGTGGAGGGCTAAATTTAGTGGCTTATTACTTTTACAGAGTATTTTTTAAGGATTTTTCTCCTGTGGTTGGGGGGGCGGATTTTTTGGAAAAAGTGGGCCAAAAATTCGTATTTTTGGCGTATTTTGCAGGTAGCAAAGCAAGAAGTTCTCAAAAATGCCAGGATTTAGGTTATAGATTTTTGTAAATTTGCCTATTTTTGACAAAACCTTGGACACCCAAAACATCCCGAGGGGGAGATTTCACGGAGAAAGCATTTACGAATTGGGCAGCCCCCCCCTGCCTGTAAAAAATAGCCTTACTTAGATACGTAATACAAGTAGGAAAAT